>JAOXJP010049591.1:0-16075 GCA_025762735.1 Platanus orientalis
ACAATTTGATGCATTGGAAAGTAGACTCATAGATCTTTCTAATGATATATGATATACATGGTGATTTTTACGGGATTGATATAGGTTTATTTATGAAATTATCCCAAATCTGTTATCTGGGACAGTCTTGGAACTTGTGAAGTCTTTGAGTTGTTTTTGTCTTCTTTTCCCTTCTATGTTTAATTCAACTTTCTTACTCACTTATATGTGTTAAAATACCATTAATACTAAAATTAAATATATCAAAATGATTAATTATCAATTATGTATCTATAGTCCTACTAAGTGTATGCAATATGTGTGGGGTGTTACAAAATTAGTGGGGGAGATCCATTCGTATTATTGAATGGTTGGCCAATGCTCAAAACCGCTTCATAGTCGCTCCAGAGGATATTGCTTCATCTAGTTGGAAAAGTTTAGACGATCTTGTAAGACAAACGTGCTCATCTGAGGACCTGAAAATTTTCACATTAACATTGAAAAACCTGCTAAACTAGTATGGGTTGCTAGCAAGTCTCAGTCACATTTGGATGGAGTTTTTGTTTGCGAACTTTGGGGGGGTCAAGATTACATGGGAAGCAACCGTTCTAGCCATATCTAAAAAATTTCAACGAAACAACCCAACCCAAAACCGTTTGCTTTCTCCCCTCTAGGGAATCACTACAACTGAGCTATTATACTACCTGATTCTATGGAGGAATCTAACCTTCTACTCAAACAAGGCAAGCTTTTGTTTGGCATGGTGACTATTTCTTTTAAAGAATGGAATGAAGATCTTGCTCTTATAGGTCATCAGGTTGTCCAAGGTTCACATGGGATTAGGGCTTGAGGGGTATTCCATTTAATCTTTGGAATCACAATCTATTTAGAGATATTGGTCACCATTGTGGTGGTCTAATTGGTGTTGATGAGAAACAAGAAATGGTGATGATTTATCAGTGCCTCGTTTGAAGATTGCTTGCTCCAACACCTTAAGAACCCCTCGAAACTTCAATCTGAAAGTTGGAAATAGAGTTCTGCTCGTATTGGTTGACATTGATGCCCCAGTTATGAGCATCTCCAATGTCACTCAACCCTTCCTGGCTCCGACGATTTTTTCATCTGCAACAAATCTTGTTGGGGAAGACAATGATGTGTCTGTCTTGCCTTTCTCATAGCTTATCGGTGCCTGCCATCTTGATAGCCATGCTGCAATGCCGAATTCCAACTTTCATTCCAATTCTGTTTTGGGTGCTCCTCCGCTTCTCCATAATGATAGGTTGTTCATTCCCCAACCAAAATTTCATCAAACGGCTGCCACTACACATACCTTAATGAATGAAGCAAATCAATGAATTAAATTTCAAAATTCAAGCTATGAAGTCGGCGCCACTTCTCGATTTGCTCCTCAAACCTTATCTAATAATCAAGCATGGATCCAACGGATGGCAACAGATAAAGACAATGCTCGGTCCAGGTCTAACAAACCTGATCCAAACTTGGGTGGGCCGATTTCTAATGTGGTTCAACCTACTCCAGCCCAACCGAATGATCTTCAACTTCATAGTCGAGCGAGTTCTCCTCACTAGCACCAATGTTTGGTACATGACTTCCATAACAGTGCTTCTTCAAGATCTTGCAAAAATCACATTGATTTTATATTCAAATCAGCCTGGAACGACTGTTACTCTTCCTCAACTACCTCTTTCCCTAAGAGTCTTTCATCTACATGGAACAAAGAAGTTTCAAGTAGTCCTTTCTCTTAGCCATTTCAGCCAAGGCTCTGTTCACTTAGGCTCGATCACTGGTAATCCTCTCTTGCTGGACGCTTTAGGTTTAATTTCAACCCGCATTGATGGTTGTTCTTTCTCAACACCAATCCTTTCTCCATCATTTATTCCGCTTCTCGGATCTTTCCCAAGCACAAAATTGGATGATTTGCAGAACTCCCCTTCTCTAATCAGCCCTAGGGATGGTTTTTAGTCGGAGCAGGCCGTTATGTTTCAGTCCTCTGAAGAGGGTGGTGCTGCAGCAGATCAACTTGATGACTATCATGACTATCATGAAGATTCCCCTTCGGACTCTGATGGGTATTTCTCTGAGGATGAGGTGCATTTTGCAGGTGAGGTGGCGGAAATTTTCTCAACAGACAGACATGTCAGGCTTGTCGCCTACTATGCATCTCCTTCTATTCACTCTGATGAGGGGAACTGCAATCTGTCTTCTATCAACTCTGGGGAATTTCAAGCTCCAATTTTAAGCAATCCAGACAAACCAAGTATTTCTACTCCTTGTTCTCTTTTAATTACCACTCCTGCTTCTAATAACCTTTGTTTCCATATCTCTGCTCCTTCACATCCTGTATCCCTTGTTCCTTGCACTTTAATTTCTGAAGCAAACATGCAAGATAAATTTGATTGCCAGGAACAGTCTCAATTAAGAAATGATCCGAACCCAAATCCCCTGGAAATGGCTAGTAAACAATGGAAGGAGGGTATTGATAAATCCATGGATAAAATGAAGTTAAAAGTGTGTGATAAAGCTGGAAATAGGGTTCCTTTATCATCTTTCTTATCTGATGATGATCTCTTGTTGATTGCCAATAAGTTGGAAAAAGGGAAGCGAGCATTAAAAAAACTACGCTGGGAAATGAAAGAGGCTGGTGATGGTAAAACAGATTGGGTTCCAAAAGAGCAATTAGGGGTTCTCATATTGGTTGCACATGAAGATTCTGAGATGGAATATAAGAGGTCTAAGAGGAGTCAGTAAAAGAAGGCTTGTTAATGAATGTGTTGCTTATTCCAAACCAGATGTTGTTGTATTTCAAGAAACCAAGAAGGCTGATGTCTGAAAAAGATATATAAAGAGTATTATTGGTTGTTGCTTAGATGATTAGGTTTTACTATGTGCTAAGGGTTTAGCTGGGGGCATATTAATTATCTGGGTTTCTAAAATAATTTCAAAAGTGAATGATTCACCAAAGTCCATGGACCCTCTGTAGCAGCACATTGGCATGAACTTTGGGAAGAACTGTTTTCTATCAATCTCTTTGGTTGGGTCCTTGGATTTTGGGTGGAGACTTTAATGCAACAAGATTCATTGATGAAAAAAATTCTAGTGGTCCCATTACAAGAACTATGTGTGACTTTAACTCCATCAACACTCGCTGCCTTAGAGATAGTCCTCTCTTGAATGAGAGTTTCACATGGACAAATGTTTAAGAGAACCCCATTTTTTGTCACCTTGATAGATTTCTGATATCGATAGATTGGGAAGATAGATATCCTCACTTTTCTCAAAAATCCCTGACAAGGCTTACTTTGGATCAATGGCCCATCTTATTATCTACTGAGGAAGTGAGTTATGGTCCAAAACCTTTTAGATTTGAAGGTAAAAGGCTTCAAGTTTACTAAAAAACTCCGTTATGTTAACGGGGAACTCATTCAATGGAACAAGGATACTTTTCGTAAGCTTGATGTAAACAAAGACAAATCATTTGTGAAATTTCAAGGTTTGACTCTGCAGTTGTCAATGGTACCAATGAGGATTTGCATCCTCAAAAACTTTCCTTGCTTCCCTTGAAAGTATTTTGCGATATTAGGAAATTTTTTGGAGACAAAATTCTAAACATAGATGGTTAAAGGATGGTGGCAGGAATGCAAAATACTTCCATAAATTAGCAAATGGTAGAAAGATGAAAAATTCCATTACAAAGCTCATAGTAGATGGTGAAGAAATAACAAATTTTGAGTCCCTTGCAAAGGAGGCTGAGAACTTTTTCGGGAAATTATATACCTGTGAAGCAAGAGGAAGGTCAAGAATTGAAAATCTCTTTGACTCTAAGCTTTCAAATGATAAAATGATGTCTCTTGAGATTCCGTTTTTTTCTGAAGAAGTTAAGGCTGCAGCCTTTGGTGTGGAAAATGAATAGTCCCCTAGGCTAGATGGGTTCTCTTATTATTTTTATCAATCATGTTGGGATATTATCAAATCGATTTGCTCAGGGTCTTCCATGAATTCTACTACCGGGGATTGTTATATAAAGGTGCGAAAGCTCTTTCATTGCTTTAATTCCAAAGAAATTAGGTTCTTGTCAGATGATGGATTCTTGTAGACTTCATCTTGTTATGAATGATGTCATTTCCTCCACCCAAAATGCTTTTATAAAAGGAAGACAAATAACTGATAGAATTTTGGTGACAAATGAATGTGTGGACTACTGGCATAGAAAAAAATAGAAAGACCTAATTTGCAAGATTGAGTTGGAGAAGGCTTTTGAAAAAGTGGATTGGAATTTCTTAGAATGAGTTCTTACTCAAAAAGGATTCGGTCGCAAATGGATCAGGTGGATGATGGAATGTGTAAAAGAACTATGGTTTTCTATGTTGCTTATGTAACCTCAAAAGGTTTTTGGGTGCTTCTAGAGGTCTATGGCAAGGTTGCCTCCTATATCCTTTCCTTTTCTCTATGGTGGCTGATAGTCTTAACGGTCTTCTTAATCATGCAATCAAGGCCAACCTGGTTAAAGGATTCTCATGACAGAATAACAACTTAGTCATCTCTTATCTCTAGTTACTTGAATGAATGAATCTTATACTTGCACAAAGATTAGTTAGAGAGAATAATAGGTTTGAGGAGAAGAAAACAGAGAGAAGAAAAAGAGAGAAAAAGGTTTAACGAATGGAATGGTATGATAGGGTATTCTCATACTTTGGTATTTATACTAGTCCTTTATTGATATGCCGTACATAAGATATACCAACGGTATGGGTATATAATACCCTTATGACATAGTTACCCTTATGATACACAACACTCCCCTTCAAGCTAAGGAATAGATATCAATAATTCCCAACTTGCTGATTAATGACATAAATTGTATTCCCCCAAGGCCTTTTGTAAATATATCTGCAAGTTGATCTTTGGTTTGTATGTATGGAATACATATATTACCTTTCTTGATATGATCCTTGATGAAGTGCCTGTCAACCTCCAAATGTTTAGTCATGTCTTGTTGTACTGGGACATGTGTAATGTTTATTGCTGCCTTATTGTCACAGTAGAGACTCATAAAACTCTGTATCGGAAACCTAACTTTAGTTAACAACATTTTCAGCCATAAGGATTCACAAATCCCATGAGCCATGGATCTAAACTCAGCCTTTGCACTAGACTTTGCAACTATAGACTGCTTCTTCTCTAAGTCACCAAATTTCCTCCCATAAATGAACAATAACCTGAAGTAGACCTACGGTTTGTCAGTGATCCTACCCAATCAGCATTATCATATACTTCAATACGAGAGTGACCATGCTTTTTATATAGGATACCCTTTCCTGGACAACCTTTTAAGTATCTGAGCACTCTGTATGCAGCCTCGAAGTGATTTCGAGTGGGAGCATTAATTGGCTGATTATATTTATTGTATAAGTAATGTTAGGATGGGTTAAGGATGAGTGTCTGAGACGTCCTACCAGCTTTTGGTATTTTCCCGCATCAATTAGCCTTTTACTATCATCTTCTTTTAATCTATGATTTGCTTCAATAAGAGTTAAACAAGGTTTGTAGCTAGCCATTTCTACTTCTTTCAACAAGTCCATAACATACTTCTGTTAAGAGAGAAATATGCCTTATATTGATCTAGCAACTCCTATCCTAAGAAAATATCTCGAGAAACCTAGATCTTTGATTTCAAACTCCCTAACTAGCCCATTCTTTAGCCATGCAATTTCTACTTCATCATTCCTTGTGACAACTATATCATCAACATATACGATTAAGGCTGTTATCTTGAGGCCATGGGGCTTGGTAAATAGCGTGTGATTCATCTGAGCTTGGTTATATCTTGCATTAATCATAGTAGTTCTAAATCTTTCGAACCAAGTATGAGGTGATTGTTTCAGGCCATATGAGGCTTTATTTAACTTGCACACTTTGCCGTTAGCACTTAACACATGAAATCCTGGCGGTGTGTCCATGTACAGTTCCTCCTCCAAGTCCCCATATAGGAAAACATTCTTCACATCAAATTGTAAGAGGGGCCACCCCTAATTTGCTACTAGTGATATGAGTACTCTTATTGAGTTCATCTTTGCGATTGGGGCAAAAGTTTCTTGGTAGTCTATACCATAAGATTGATTGTACCCCTTTGCAACCAGTCTTGCCTTGTATCTTTCCATAGATCCATCAGAGTTGTATTTTATTGTGAACACCCACTTGCAACCTATTAGCTTTTTTCCCTTAGGAAGATCAACTAGTTCACATGTTTTGTTTCTTTCCAATGCTTTCATCTCTTCTTCCATGGCATTCCTCTATTGTGGATGGTTTATAGTGTTAGATATGTTTCGAGGAATAGTGATGGAGGACAAAGCAAGGGAGAACCTGTGAAAGGGTGGTGATAGTATATGATACGAGACAAAATTGAACATCGGGTGTTGGGTAGTAGGCTGGCCAATGTTTGAATTCTCAGGAGCTTGAGTTGAGATAAAAGAAAGTAGAATAGTTACATTACTTGTATTAGGAGGAGGCTCCGAAGTAGAGTCTTGGAGTGGTTCATAAGAAGGTAGATCTTTCTCTTGTATTCTCTCTTGTTTCTTCCTTTGGATGTAGCATTTCAACTATTTATCCCCTTTACTATTTTTCTTTACCATCATTCTCCCCCTTTTGGGGCCTAGTGGGTTTGGTTGTATTATTCGGGATTCTAAGGGGAGGTGATCAGAACCATTGTGGGTCCGGTTGGTATTGACAGATTCTTCTAAAGCAGAGGTTATGGGGCTCCTAATGGGCCTCGGGGAAATTCGTGATCTCAACTTGATTGGTTCTCACATTGAAGGAGACTCCATGGTGGTGATAGGGTGGGGGAAGGGTGGCTCGCCGGGTTATTGGAAGTATGCTCATCCTATTCATGAAATTGTAGAGTTGGTGTGCCTATTGCATGTAAAGTTAAGTTATGTCCCAAGGTCTTAAAATGAGATGGCGGATTGCTTAGCTAAATGGGGTTCCAGTCTGGGGAATATTGTTGGTTCCAATGTAGTCTTGGATTTTTCGGTTTAGGCCTGTAGGGCCTGTTGCTGTTGTTTTGCTTGTTTGCCCATTTTTAATAAAATCGTTATTTATCAAAAAAAAAAAAAAAAAATTCATTCTCCCCCTTTCTACTATCACCATCAAATTGATATATAGGAACTGGCACTGGAAGTAGGACCAATGACAACTCTTCACTTATAAGATGCTTCCCTGAAGAGATGTCCGACTAGAGGAAAAGAAAGGAAGAGACTTGAAGAAGCTTACATCTCGTGACACAAACTTGTAACGTATAGGAGGATGATATCACTTTTATCCTTTTTAATCAACGCCATAGCCCAAATATATGTATTTGAGGGCATTGGGATCTAGTTTGGAGCAATTGGATTTAGGAACATGAACATAACAGATGCAACCAAATGTTTTTGGAGAAAGGGAAAACAATTGAGAATGAGGGGACAACACAATAAGAGGAGAATTGTAGGAGAGGACCCGGGAGAGCATCTGGTTCATGAGATGTACAATAATTTGAATGACTTCAGACCGGAAGGTCTAAGGCACATTCATGGTGAACATGAGGGCACGGGCAATCTCTAAGAGATGCCTGTTTTTTCTTTTTGCCACCCCATTTTGTTCCGGTGTTCTTAGGCATGTGGTTTGGTGAACAATACTAGCCATATCTCACAAAACTTGAATTTTAGTACAAAATTGAGTGCAAACTATAAAGTGAAAAGATTTGAATACAACATTTACATCACTTTTATGCTTGAGCAGATAAAACCAATTGGCTCTCAAGTAATCATCCACAAAAGTTATAAAGTATTTGAAACCAGATAAAGAGGTAGTAAGAGCAGGATCCCATACATTAGAATGCACAATAGAGAAAGGAACTGAACTCTTTTTATTAATACTAATGGGGGTAATTTGACCTATAATGCTTAGCCAATTGACAAGGTTCACAATAACTATTTGACCGAGTAAAGGAGATGTGAGGGAACATCTTCCTTATTACATGAAATGACAAATGACTAAGTCTATAATGCCACAAAGATAACCCATCTGATGTAACCATTCCTCTTTATTGCAAAAGTAGTTACTGGTGAAGAAGAGTCTAGAATATAAAGACTGTCCTTCTCATGCCCCAAACTAATTGTTCTCTTCGTTTCCATGTCCTGAAACACACAATATGAAGGAAAAAATGTAACATAACAGTTAAGGGTTTTGGTGAGATGACTAATAGATAGCAGATTCAATGAAAAATTTTGGAACATGAAAAACAGAAGAGAGGCACAAGTCAGATGTAGCAGAAATATCACCTTAACCAACAATAAAAGACAAGGATCCATCTGCAATGCTAACCTTGTCTTTTCTAGAACAAACATGATAAGAGGTGAACAATGAGGATATACCAGTCATGTGGTGAGATGCTCTTGAATCAATGATCCAGGAGCATTGAGGAGTAGTGAGCGAAGCAAATAAATCATATGCAACTGAACTTGAGTGGACAAAGGAGGAGGTAGGAGCTACGGAAGAATGATCAAGCTGGAAAATAAAATGTCTAAATGCCGCAATCTCATCACTGGATAGAGTGCCAATTTCATGAGGCAGGAAGTGTTGGAACAAGAGGCATTGTAGACAACTTTGTGGATGTAGACTTAACTAAGTGGGTACTAGGTCCGCTAGGATAACCACTTCCTTATCCACTAGCAAATCCACCACGTGGAGAAGTCCATGAAGATCCCAACATTGATCCTTGGTATGTCTAAAGTGGCCACAGTGTTTATATTTAAGGTGATCCCAATCATCAGACAAGTAGATCTGCTACCACGACCACATCCTATAAAACTACCACGACCACCTCTAGATGAACTCGAAACTAGTGCTGATTTCTCAATGGAGCGAGTTGGATTTATCACTCCCTGTCGGCCTTCTTCACGATGGACATGCATAAACTTCATTCAAAGTGAGAGGAATGGCCATATTAAGAATCTGTACCCGAATCTGCTCAGAACTTGAGTTCAATCCTATTAAGAATTCAAAAACTTGAATTTCTTCAACATGTTTATGATAAATGGTTGTATATCGAACGCGGGATGGACGATAAGAGGTGTAATGGTCTAACTCCTCCCATAACTTTTGTAAAGCAGAATAATATATCGCGAGGGGCTGATTGTCCTGTTTAAATTGTGCAATTCTTTGTCGAAGATCAAATACCTTGGCTGTATGGCTAACCTCAAAGTATGCATGGGATAAGGATTTCCATATTTGTTGAGCTGTTTCTAGGAACAAATAATGATCACTAATTTCGGGTTTCATTGAACCCAAAGGCCATCCCATAACTGTAGCGTTTTCTGTCTTCTACTTTCGATAACGCAGATCAGTTTTTTGAGGAACCTCAAGTTCTCCAGTCAAACACTCCTTGTCTCTACCTTGTATGTAAATCAAAATTGATTTTGACCAAGTGAGGTAATTACTACCATCAAATTCGACGGTAGTAATTTGTGATTGAGAGGGTTGCTAGGGAAATGTGTACTACCTACATCACCCCGGTTGGATTCGCCTGAGGTCGGAGTCGAGCTTATTTCTGATATATTGTTGTCCTTAAAGTTGTTTACAAGTTAGCTAACCACCAACTAAGAGGCTGGACCACCACGAGTTCCCAGCAGTGTGTACAATCATGATCAAGGAGATCAAGATATCCTGGCATGAGAACACATACACGATCAGGCCTGGGATTCTTGGTTGAAGGATATCGACTACAACCACCACCACAATACCATAGACACCGTATACAAAACCAAGGAACACCAACTCATTGAAGGACAACTACGAAATCAACACCCAACACGATCTGGATCACAAAAAATCGCAAAACAAGAGGGGGGCGGTAGGCTATCCATACAAAACTGTTCATATCTCTCTCAATCCTCTTCATCATGTGAGACCACTTTCATTCACTTATTATGATTGTGGAGGACCAAAACGAACAGACCTTCTGCCAGAAACAACTCCCGATCGCACGCACAACTCTAAAAACTTAGATCTAGAATTTCGGCTAATATTCACTGTAAAATCTTTAAAAAATCCCAGATCTTCTCAAATGTTCTTGCGATTGCTCCCATAATTCTCCTAAAAGCATAACCTACTAGAATTGATTGAAAAAATTTGCTACCTTGCTAGGCTGTACGGCCGCTGACGTCAGCAGTGAGGATGCATCAGGTCGCCTCCTTACTTTTCCCGCTCTGATGTTGTGGGCTTCGCGAAAAGATCTGATAGTCCCCACTTCGCGTGATGGGGCATGGCCAATGAATGCTAGAGCTTGGTTTGGAGTTGCCACCAACTCTGATATTTACAGATGGAGTTGGACATCTATTTACGGGCCTTATAACCTGTGCTAGACCCGTAGGCATAGGATGACTCTCTGTCTGGTTTGAGATTTCAGAGATTTAGGGTAAGTTGTTTGGTTGTAATTGGGGAAGGTGTTAGGCACCCCAATTACCCATTTTTTTAGGGTGACTCTTCTGACCTAACAATGTCTAAATATTATTAAACAAGAGTAGTCAAATATGATTTTGACATTTCTCTGTCAATACACCTGAACTTGCATTCAGTACACTTGAACTTGCGTCATACGCCTGAATTTTATTTTGCAATAAAGTTCAAGCGTATGATTTGAGAATGCCCCACAGTGGGCCCTTTTTGAGAACATGGGTCAAATTTGTGTTCCAGAGGTTGGAATAGAAGTCTCTTATTGTTCTAGAAGTGGGGATTCATTCCCACCTTCTGATTATCAAAAAAGGTAAAATTGGAATTTTCCCCAAATTGTATTCCTGATCTTTAGTATGCCTTATATTTAAGTGTACGAAAGTTCAGGCGTATGGTCCTAAAGGGGTCCCATTGGGGGTTTCAAAAGAACCGAAAGTCTGGGAGTTTCAGTAGAAGGCTTTTAGGGCCTAGGAACCCATGTGGGCCCATTGGATGCACGGAGACAGAGAGCAAAAAGGTGTTCAGGTCAACACGCTTGAAATTAGGCCATACGCCTAAATTTTAGGGTACTCATGAACTTCCACAGTAGTGCGAATTTAGGTGTACTGTTTTAAATGGGCTCCATTGGTTGTTTCACTAGGGTCAGGAGTTTGAGTATTTTTTCTTGGGGGGTTTAAGGTCTAAGAGTCCTTGTATACCCACTAGATGTAAAGGGACAGGGAGGTTGAGACATCTAGGTTGGTATGCCTGATATCAGTATGTACGCCTGAACTTCAAAAGTATGCTTGAACTTGCACAAAGATGAAAGTTCAAGTGTACCGGTTTTGGGTAGAGAACCAACAACCTGTTTTTCCCACTTTTGGGCCATTAAGAGGGGTCCAGTGGACTTAGAATTTTTCAGGGAGTTGGGTTAACATCTCAAACAACCCTCTAAAAAATATTAGCCTCTTTTGATAAGGGTAGATCCCATTTTGAATTTTAAAAAATGGGTAGGTCTTCCACTGCTTCACACAGTCCCTTATAAACACAGTGATTGTGGGGCCCATTTCGGGGGCTACACCCATGGGGTTGAACTCAAATTTTATAAGAAATATCTTGATAATAATATAAGACTATTGTAGCAAAATTGAAGCAAAACAACAAGTATATAGAGAATAATTTAGCAAACAAAGTTAAGTGATAGAAATTAAAATAGAACAGAGACAATAAAAAATTAATTCAAATGAAATTCTAGTATAATACCGAGATGTAAATAAAATGAAATACAAAAATTAACTAAAATATGTAAATTAGTTATCTAAACAATAAAGACAGAAACGAATTAAAATCGTAAATACAGAGGAAGGTAAAATTCGGACACCTCGCTTGGCTTCAATAGTAGAGTGTTAAAACACTTTAAAACAATGAGCAAGTGGGGTCCATTTAGGGGGTCAAGCATGCTTTAATGAGGATGAAATTTGGTAGACATGTAAGTCACTGTGATAGTGATTTATAATGCAAATTTGGGGCCTTAACTCCTCCCATAAGAGGAGTTATGACTCCTACACCATTCAACGCACATAAAAAAAAAGAAAAAGGGAGACAAGCTTGTCTCCCCTATGTCCCACCTTGGGACTTTCTTTAATGGGTCTAGGGGTGGCGCAATTACATCATGGGGGTCTTAATCACTAAAAACAAATGGACATTGACCTGGAGGTGAAGGCTTCCCTTCCTTTTCTTCTTTTCTTCTTTCTTTCTCTCTTTCTTTTCTTTCTATTTTTCTTAAGAAAATTTCTTACTTTAAAAAAAAAAAAAAACCCTCTCCTTCATGGCCGAGGGGGGGGGGTTATAGGTGGCCAAGGATGGGGGGTATGGCCATGGGTAGACATGTATGGGCATGGTGAAGTGGGACCCACATGAACATGTGGTAGAGAATGGTGGTTCGAATGGGGTAGGGTGGAGGCTTCTCAGCCATGTGTGAGGGAGTTGAGAAGTCCTCCCATTGGCTACAAGGTGAGGGGGTCTAAATGGGTGCCTTATGGCAAGGAGGGGTTGAATGGAGGGTTGAGGTGAGGAGGTGGGAAAATGGAAGGTTAAGATGAGGAGGTGGAAAAAGCAGGGTGGGATATGCTTTAAGTAACGGATGATGGATGATGGATTAGGAGCTTAGATCATTAGATCCTAGTCCTTCATCAAATGTACTTTGGATTGATACCAAATCATAGGCCCTAATCTATTTTTTGAAAAATGTAATGATTACTTTTTTGAAAATATTAAGAAAGTAATGATTGCTTTTCTTGCCAACACTGCACTTTTGACTAGAGTATCCTTTGAGAATGCTTAACTATTTGAAGTCCAAGGGTGTCTAGGATCTGACCCTATCCCTTGCTGTGATGAACCCAATTGATTCCATTAATTAACCCAAGTCAAAATTTGGGTGCTAACAGATACCAACTTGAGTGAATGAATCTTATACCTACACAAAGATTAGTTAGAGAGAATAATAGGTTTGAGGAGAAGAGAAAAGAGAGAAGAAGATTTGTAGGATGTTTTTGATCTCTTTTTAGTGAGTCTATGTTTAAATAAAATCATAAATTTTAGGCCTTCAGAATTCTTTAATGAAAATCATAAAACCAGTAAGGGAATCTTAGATTCTAAGTTAGCAGGGAAGAAGGGGAATTAAGAGGAGTTTGGGGGGAATGAAATGGAACAAGTGGGGGATAAAAACCCTAAAAGAAAACTAAAGAAAAGGGGACTGAGGGGGAGGGGGATTTCACTGTTTTATTAATCCAGAGATTTCAGTTTTAAAGAACAAGAATGTCCTTAAACATGAAGACAACACTGAAATTCTGCAGACTTGTTAAAAATTTCACAGAGATTAGAGGGGATGATATTGGAAAGAATACCTAATAGAAACAATTAAGAGTACCTTGTATTAGTTGTGTGACTGATCAAAGAAACCCACCCAAATAGTTCTAATAGTGTAGCCCTTAAGTCTGTAAATTTTTGATACTTCAGCACTTGAATTCTTCAGGTTGATGTGACAGTACAGCAGCTATGAAAGAAGGGATAGAAGAGAAAAGAAAGTGATGGAAGAAGAATATTAGATAATTAGGAAGATGATAGAAGAGGGTTAGAGAAGAGATAGAGCTGAGATGGAAGAGAAAAGTAGGGAAGATTTGGAGTAAGAGGAAAATAGAAGGGGGGAATGGGAGCCTCACGGCTACAATCAAAGAATGAGGAGGAGAGGGAGCGATAAAGACCTAGCCCAATGAACAAAATTATTCCAAATTTAATTCATTACCAAAACTGCTCCTACATGTCGTGTATGAGTGCCTTTATACGCTTACAACTCAAATAAAATATAAACTTCCTAAATTTAGAAACTTCTGAAGACTCCTAACTTAATACTTGATATTTCCTAAACTCTAGGACTTCTAAAGAACATATTTCCTAAAATTTTAAATTACTAAAATCTTGGGGATACCAAGGCTGTCAACAGCTTGTATGTGGGGCCCATATGTTGACTTTGGAGCCTCACTAAAGGACAAAAAGTGAGCTGTCGACCAGTGCACAATAATCCCTAATAAACCCTTGGCAGTTATGCCTTATTACACAAACATACCCTTTAAGAAAAACCCAAAAATCCCTGGCACTATAGGCCTTGTTATATATGAATCTGACCCCTCAAAAGAACCTAATTAAACCCACATAGGACATCAACTTGAATCTGACCCACGTACAATAGTCTTTTTATGTTGTTTGCATCATATGATGTACATCCCAAGTAGGATACAAGCCATCAAGGATGTACAATTTAAGTATGACATACAACCCGCCTTGGATTTGGTGCGACCTCTAAAGTGAGCCTATTGTAAGACTGACATTAGGGGCCAATTGATGCAGTGCAACAAGTTGCAAATAGGTTCACGGAGCATATTGATCATAAGAATTCAAAATTGGCCCCTAAACTTTGAACGGCCATAACCTTTGCTCCAGATGTTTGATTGCAACCCACAAGTACTCAAAATGACTAGCTCGACGAGCTGCACGACGTCCCAAACTAAAAAATCCATTGTTTAGGCCCTCAAACGGCCACTTTTTGATATTTTTTGTTATTTCAGGAAACGTCCAATTGTTGCACAATGCGACTCTTTTAGGAATATCTTAATTGTTTAATTTAAGTATATTGGAGTGACTTTGGGTAGATTTTGTAATTTTCCATTTTTAGTAAATTTTCCTCTTTTTAACAATTCCTATTGTAGTAGGAAATCGAAGTTGTTTAAGAAGTTTCCATTTTGGGTTTTAGAGCCTTAGCTCTATAAATTATTCATTGCAATCGAGTTGATGCATTATTTAGTTATTAAATAAAAGTTTTCTTTGTTGAGATTTGTTTTCTATGAATTCTTGGTATTTTCCTTTGGGAAAATCAACAAGTCCTGTGTTCCTGGAATTTCAATTGCGAAAATGAATAGGTTCATGGAAGGTTGCTCTCAATCGGTTCGCTAATTTCATCCCCAATGCTTGACTGCATCGCAGACACATCAACACCGAAAAAGTGACTTCCACTTTTGGGGGGATGTTTTTCACTTTTTAATGCTGATGTGTCGGACCCTGATATCAGTCCTACCATAGGCTGACCTCAGGTGGTCCTACCAAATCCTCAGGGTACACAACCTCTTCAGGATGCAAGCTGTCCCGGATATGGTACAGGCTAGCCAAGATAGGATTGAAACACGATGTGCAAGTCCAAACTCTAAGATAATAATATTAGCGATAACAGTAATTTTTCTAATTCTTCCTTTCTGTTAAAAAAACTAATTATTAAATAATAAAAAAACATACTAACAAATGTAGACAATGGGTATGGCATATTCATGAATGTTAACCCCACTTTCTCCACCGGTTTTTTCTTAAAAAAAAAAAAATTAAAAAAGAGGGCAAAAGAAGACAATACATGCAAGTGGACAAACAATCATATAAATGATAGTAACAAAATTAAGTATAACAGATGACAAAAAGAGGGGAGAGTATGGTTAACCTACTGCCTACTCACTCTTTTTTTCCCCTCTCACGTCACTTAATCAAACTCGCTTCCATTCTCTCTCTCTCTCTCATTTTTCTTACAACATACTCTCTCCTTTTCTTACTCTCTCTCTTTTGACTTATTCTTCCTCAAATCAGCTTCATTCCTTTATTGAAGAAAAAAAACCTCTCCATTCGTCCTCTTTCACTCTCTCTCTCTCTCTCTCACATCACATGTTCCATCACTTTTTACTTTTTCAAATCTTTCCTGTCAAGGACTTGGTTATGTGATGTAGCATACTCTTTTAAAAAGGACCCTACAAAAATTAGGGATAAACTACAAATGTCATATAGAAATCAAAAGAACAAGTAGATTAAAGAATATAGGAGATAAGAGAGGACGGAGAGAAAGAGGATAGAATGCTCACCTCATGTGAGGGGCTGAGAGAGAACTTGGGATAGCACATCTACTTCAACACACGTGTTTTCTTTTCAAATATTCATCTTCAACTGTTTTTCATTAATCTAATGTAGCCTTTAAATATGCATTACATGGAGAATAAAATAAAATAAAATTTTAGATTCT
>JAOXJP010049602.1:0-16075 GCA_025762735.1 Platanus orientalis
TCTTTAAGGGATAGGGCCCATTCTAGTCGTAAACACCTAAGCTTTTGTTTACCGGGATGAATATCTAGGTTAGTAGGAAGCTTATGGGTAACAAGGTATGTGTCTAGACCAGGCATGTCTACATAGGTCCATGTAAAGATATCTATGTACTCTCGAAACAAGTTTACCAAGGCATGTCCCAGATCTGAAGTGCTGGGGGTCCCAATTTTTACTATTCTAGGTGCGGTTTCAGACCCAAGATTGACTTCTTGGAGGTCATCTACTGTTGGAAGATTTTGGTTTTTTTTATGTTCAAAAGCATCAATCACCTCTTTTGGCATCATTTCCTTATCATTCCATTTTTTTTGTTCCTATTTTAGATAAAAACAAGTTTTTAGTGTGAATTTACATGAATAGAGTAATTAATACCTAAAGAGAAATTGGACTTGGAGTCAAACTCCAAGTTGCCTACATACCCCGATACAGTTACATTGATCACATGTTTAGTAAAGTTGGTCAGTTGGGATCAAGTTGCACGCAATTATGGTCTTAAGGGGTTGACTAAATTTGATTATTTTTTAAAAGCAGCTGAGCCTAAAGTTACTTCTTGGGTTGCCTACATACTTGACTTTTAAACATAAGTTTCCTTTTAAAACATTGGCTTGTCAAGATCAAGCCACACGTAGTTCTTTGACTACAAGGATAAATAAATAAAAAGAAAAGGTTTTTTTCAAAAGTGACTAGACCTAAAGTTGTGTCTCAGGTTGCCTACATACCCCTTACAATTGCATTGGTCAATTGCTTTGATAGTGTGAGCCAGTAGGGATCAAGTCTATGTAGTTCTTATTACATGGTATAAGTTCAAAAGGACTAAAACATTTAAAAATAAAAAAAAACAAATATTAAGAAAGGATAAGTTGGCTCTTCGGGCTTCCTTCTCAATCAATCAATCACCTAGTCCTCCATTGTGGCTAGGTTGGCGCACCTGATATGCTCTCTGGTATTAATAGGCACCCATGTTTCTAGCATGTTGACTTGGTTAGGGTCAAGCTCATGTAAGTCTAATTCTCCACATGTAATGATTGATTGCAATGCTTCCATGATGTCCTCCAGTCAGAGAGAGTAAATTTAGGGGAGCCATGTTGTCCTCCTTATGTTCTAAGGTGTTGGGGGTTGAACTTTCCCCGACCTTATGGATAGACGGCTTAAAGCTAAAAATAAAGGGGTGAGGAGCAACCTCATGGGGGTAAGTAGAGCAATGACTGATGTTTGGAGGAGGGATAACAATTGGTTAGAATAGCTTATATTCCATGTTGGCTTTTGGTGGTACTAGCAAGAAGACTAGAATTTGTGTCTCTATAGATAGGGTGATGTATGTCCTCGTGGATGAGGTTGGTAGTTTTGAAGTAAAAGTAGAGTGTTGGGGGCCTTGTGACTAACCCTCTTCTTCTTTCTACCCCATTTGAACTATTGTTTCAATAAGGGTTTAAACCCTAGGCCAACCTTGCATGGGACTTTGATGGCTTTGATAGGGTCTTTCCTTCCCTAAGAGAACTTGCCCAAACCCTTGTTCGGATTGAACTTCATTTTGGCAATCATGCGAAACTTAGGTGGAAGGACCTTAGCCTTCCTCTTCAGATATGTTGCTTCTTTCTCTGTGTGTATACTCTTAAATAGGTATGAGGTGTAGGTCTTCAGGGCTTGCAAGTTCCATACTTCTAGTACTTTCTACCCTACCATGGTAATCAAATTTGTGTCTGCCAATATAGTGATGACCTCATTGTTGATGATGAACTTGACCTTCTGGTGAAGAGAGGATGGGACGACACCTGCCTGGTGAATCCATAGTCTTCCCAACAACATTGTGAAGGAGGATGGTATGCTCAATATTTAAAACTGAACTTAGAACAGTCTCCCTTCTATTAATAGGGGAATGTCTACTTCTCCTTGACCACAACTAACTGAGTTGTTGAAAGCCTTTATGTCATAAGGGTTGGGTCTCATATATTCATGGAAAATTCCTAAAGTGTCAAATGTATCTCGCCTATAGATGTTCAGGGCAGACCCATTGTCTACCAGTATTAAGGGGATTCACATCTCTGAGTGACGAGTCATGACGTATATTGTTTGGTTATGCAAAGTGTCACTTTTGGGAATCTCATCCTCAAAAAATGTTATGACTCATGGTGTTGATACACTAGCCACCATATGCTCAAGCCTATCTGGTGTGATTGATGCGTCCACAAAGGACTTTCTGAATATGCCCAGAAATATTTCTCCATGCAGCTCGGATGTCAACAACATACCTAAGATTGAAACTTGTGTTGGCGTCTTGGATAACTATTCTATTAAGAATATGTGAGACTTTCGAATAGTAGCTCAAAAATCTCATTCTCTTCCCTCTCTTTCTCTTCTCTAACTTTTCTCTATGCCTTTATCTCAGTGTCTTCCTCTGTCATCTTCTCCTTTCCCTTCCCCTCATGGTGCAGATAGGTAATTGGTTTTGGAGACTCAACATGATGGAGTTATGAAGGTTATGAGTTCCTCAAACTCTTCCTTTGCTAGCTTGGGATCTGCTACCTCTCTAACCAAGTAACCCAAATAGACCCAGTTCAACAAGTATTGTATTCTAGTAGGTGGAGGGATGTTGATGATTTTGTAGGGGAATGAAATGTCAGTGAGTTAGGAATACAATGTTGGTGGAGGAATGATTTGATGAGGTAAGGATGGGTCAAAACTTGTTAAACTTTCTTGGTAGGTAATAATCTATATGTTAGGGGGGAAGACTCTGATTGGGCTACTTGATGAAAGATCCCACATATGTGCAAGTAGATGCTCGTATTCAGGAGGGGGATCGATAAAGGGGAATATTCATTAAGGGAAAACACCGGGTTGAAGTCAAATAAGAGAATTTTCTTCTTGGGTTTAGTGATTCTGGTGATGAAACTAGAGGGGTTGAACTGTGTGCTGGTGAGACCTACCATGATGGCTCCTTTTGGTGGTTGATGGTCAGGGAATGGGCTTTAGATGATGTTTGAGTTTTGTGGGGGGTTTGTGGGTGTGGAATCAAATGATACCTTGCCCTCATCAATTAGGTCTTGTATATCATGCCTTAAATGGAAACACCTATCGATAGTAAGTCCTAGGGATTTATGGTATTTACATTGCTCTACTAGATTGTAGCGGTAGGGCAAAGGGTAAGGCGGAGGTCTTGAGGTCTTGATTCCAACAACTACAACAACCTCTTCTTCACGAGGTAGTCCCTAATGTATTTGTAGGAATAAGGCAACGGGGTGAACTTCCTTTTCTTTTTCTCTTCTCCAACTGTGCCAGGATATCTTGGCTGATGATACTGTAGTGTCTGAGGGGAACAATGTGCATGCCTACGGGCTTTGAGTCATCTGCGGTTAAGACAGAACATAACCACTGCTCTAATTAGGCCCAGGGACCTTGATTGCTTATACTACGCTGGCCTCTGGATGAGTGATGGCTGACTTTCTTAGTACTTGTTTGGTGGAACTAGTGGGGGAAAAAGATGCATCCTATATAAGCCATGCTCTATTGTCCAACTCAACCTTGTGATTTTGTCAACAACCTCAGTGAAATTGCTCTGTAAAGCAATTAGGAGCATCAACTGGTATGTGGGACCCAACGTCCTCAGAAAGGTGGATATCATGTCTTTTTTGGACATAGGGTGTTTCAAGTTAGAGGTTCTCAGTCTCCACCTGTAAGTGAAGTCCCTAATATTCTCCCCTGTGAGGGGCATCATCCCTTCTACCTCTTCTCTGGTCTAGAGCATCTCGAGGTTAAACCTGTAGTGGTTGATGAACGACTTGGTAAATGCCCTCCATGTGTTGATATTGTTCTTGTCTTAGCTTGCCAACTACTTCCCTACATTCTTCTCTACACTCTAACTGAACATCTGCACAAGGATGCCCTCATCATGCCCCCATTGGAACATGGTGTTGCAGTACATATATAACTGCATCCTTGGGCAGGTGGTGCCATCATACTTCTCGACATTGGGCATTTGAAAGTTTGGTGGTAGCACAACCCCAGGGTGAATACAAAGATCTTCAAAATCAATAAACATGGGGAATTGCCCCCTTTTCATTAGCTCAACCTCAGCTGTGAGCTTGGCCAACCTTGCACTGGTCTCATCATCTTTGGAAGAGATGGCAACCTCCTTTCCTTTCCTGCTTGACACTGATGGCCCATATTGCTCTTCTAGGTCCAACATTAAGTGATGCGCTGGTTGTATGTGTGTCAAAGTCTAAAGTGGGGCTATGACATAAATGAGGCCTTGCTTATAGGACTAACCAGAAGGCGAACCTTACTCGAAAGAGCTGGAAGACGGAGGTTCAAAAACTATGCCACAACCATGAGGCCCTCCTTGCCTTAGCAAATATTCATATATCACCTTCTCAAATTCGGTGACTGTGGGGATTTGAGGCTGCTCATTAGTGCCGGATTGGCTGTAGGGTGGTAGGGAAGTTTGGGGTGGTGAAGAAGAAGAACCATGTATGGGGTGGCTATCTAACCATGCTAGGACAAGAAGTCCCACATCATCCGTTTAATTTCAGACTTATACCTATCTAAGAGAATGTCTTCAGGACCTCTCCAGTTAGGAGGTGGGTTTCCTTATGACACCTCTTGATGGGTAGGAGGTGTGGCACTTGCTGTAGACGAAGGTGTCGACTTGTCAACCATGGCTTATCTAAGTCGTGCCTTCTTTTGTTGTCGACTCTCTGGAGGAGCTATTGTATCTTATTTAAACTTGCTGAAAGAAGGGGATTCACCATTATTTTTAAGGATTCATTCTTTACATTTATTCATTTTAAAAAACCAAAGACTTTAAATCTCCCACTCTTCAGGGGGAAGGGCAATTGGTCATTTGTAAAATTTATGGATGCCATGGAGTAAAGTTCCAAACATATAGATCTCTAGTCCATGCAAAATTTTGCAGAAATTAAGCCTAATGCCTAAATTTTGCCTCAAAGCCTAAATTTAATTCAATTATAATCCAGGCGTTGAGAGCATAATTAGGCGTTGGGAGTAATTACAAGTTTTAAATGGCTTACGAACATGTTTTTTGGCATTATCTTGTCATTTTCGATTGAATAGTTACAAAAACAAAAAAATGTCTCTTACAAACCTCTCTTCCTTCTTTTAAACCCAAAATCCTTTGGCAATCCTCTTCGATAATGAGTCAAAGTGGATCATCCCGAGACTTCCCTCTTCTCTCAGCACAAGAGAATGCATTGTGGAGGAAACCGGTGGTCGATGAGCTGAGTTTTGATTCAAAAATAAATTTCTTTTCCATTTTAGATGAATTTCTTAAGTTCTTTAAGAGTTTTTGTTGAGATGTTACAAGTTCTTTTTGATTTTTGCAAAATTCTTGAAGATTCTTGAATTTTCAAAATTAAAATGATTTATACAAGTTAATTTTTGTTAATTTGTATTTTAGAATAGTTTTAAAGAGTTTTTTTTAATGATTTTCATGAATTTTGGGTTTTTCTAATGTTTAAAAATAATAGCCCTAAATTAGAAGCATAACACTTGAATTTTCAACCTTTAAAAATCAAGTGTTAGGCAAAAATTCAGGCGTTAAGCCACAAATTCAAGCATTAGGAAAAAATTTAGGTGTTAAGCCAAAAATTCAAATGTTAGCCAAAAATTTAGGCGTTAAGTGAAAAATTCAAGCATTAGACCTGAGACCATAATTCCATCTTCTTCTTTTCTTTATAGCTTTGATTTTTTTTATTTGAACGTTGTTTAACATGTTTTATGTATTTTGTACATAGGTTAGGGATAAGGTTGAGAGGCACAGATCGTGGTCTGGAGTCTAAGCCTTATGGAAACGCATGTGCCCGAATGTCCAAGACTGAGTGAGGGCATTGGGCTTTGGGCCCTTTCTCAGCCTTCCCACACTCAAAACTGACAAGACTCTCATGCTGGCGCTCATGGAGAGGTGGTCACCAGTGACTTGCACCTTCCATCTGCCGATGGGGGAGATTGGGATGCTTCCCATAGATTTCTACATGATGATGGGGCTTTCGATGAGCAGCTTACCTCCTCCTACCACAAATAATGCTAATACAGACCTGGTGAAGGACTGCATTAGACCACAACTAGTTAAGTACTATAAGAGCACCAAGGGTGTCCTAGCCTCATGGTTTGAGAAGTATTATGTATGGCGATGGACGAAAGCAACAACATTAAGATCAACTACTCTATGTGGCCATTCCTTCTCTATATGTATGCCAACATGAGCGAGGTGGTGACTAGGCAGGGCCCTCTCTCATTTCTGGGCTTGTTCTTCCTCTGGGAGGTATGTTTTACTTAAGTTTCTTTCATTTCATTTCTTTTTCATTTTTTTATTCATTTAATTTTGATTAATACTTTAACTCTTTTTTGTAGGTGTGGTGCTATGAGCACTTCCATCACTGGTCCCTACATGGATGTGTGAGGAGGAGTTCCCATTTCCTTGTGTGGGGAGGTGGTAGGTCTCAAAGACCTAGCATAAGACTCGCAAGTCTATCTCGGTATTTAGACGAGACATAGACCTATTGACCGCTACTCAGGTAAATGACAAGTTTTAGGATGTTTCTTTTTTTTAAATTTAGCTGATCACTTTCTTTTAAAAGACATGTATTCTAATTCCTGTGTGCTTTGTGTAGGTTAACTTGGAGTGATGTTGTAATGGGCGATGTTGTGCTCCACCAGGCTACAACTTGGACTTGGCCCTATCAGAGGGTGGTTCTCATAGCCATTCGAGATCATCCTACACCTCGAGGAGAGGTGTTGGAGCCAGGTGGACAAGGGGTGGATGATTTTGTGGTCCCACACCCACCTCCTCAAGTGATCGACACCGAGGGTGAGGTCGAGGAAGGGGAGATAGGTATCGATGCCTCTGTCTAGCCATACTGGGGATGGAGTTATGCTATTTGGTGGGCCACTCAATCGTGTGGGCCTTTGGGTGGCCCCATTGTGCCTTAGGTAAGCTTTTCATTTTATTATTTTTTGTAAAACTTTCTTTTTGCTTTCTTTTTCGTTGAAAATACATGTTATTTACTTGGTTGTTTTGTCATGCTAGGCAACAGAGGTTAAAGATCAACTAGTGGATGAGCCTACACCTCCCACTAGGAGGGGAAGGAAGAGGAATGCTAACGTGGTTGAGCCATACTTAGTGGGCATGTTGCCCGAGGTGGTGTTGGTGGCCGACCTCTAGGTGGGCAGACGGGGATGCCTTTACTTGAGGCCAAGGTTCTAGGGGGTGGGTCCCCCCAGAGGCTATGACCCAGGTATGCTTTAACATGGTTTATTTTTAAAAAAAAATTAATAAACTTGAACTTAAAAGTATTTAAGAGATTGGGTACTCTTGCAAGTTTCGATGGAGGTGTACATGAGTGCCCTCCAGAAGCTAGCATGGTGCTTTGCCCTAGTGGGGCAATAGCACCAGGCTCATTAGATTAAGATCTCTGCCTTAAAGGAAGGTCACAAGAGGAAGGTTGAAGAGGTAAATTCCGCCCCCTTTCTCTTTTACAATGTTCATTCCTTTAATTTTTTTTGAAAACAAATATTTTGATGATTCTAATATATTCTTTTTTTGACATATTTTGCAGTTGTCAAGGAAAATCCCCATTCTTGGGGATGGAGGTGGCAACGAGGAGAGATCCCCCATGCAGACTGAGGTTACAGAGTCTGCGGGCTTTATAGGGGGAAGAGTTACAGGTGTGCCACCCCCACAAACAAGTGAAGGAGTTGATCCAACAAGAAAGGGTAAAGAGCCCTTGGTACGTGGTAGTGATGCCACCCATTTTAGAGGGGGGGAAAGCCTATACGATGGTGAAGCAGGGGGCAAGGAGAGAGAAAGTTAGGGAGAGGAGGGCTGATTTGTAGGTCAATCCCCTTGTGGAGTATGATGAGGGAGGGGATTAGAGAGGAGTTGACTTGTTTTATCTTTTATCTTTTTTCAAAAGCTTGTTTAAGGCAATGTTTATTTATCTTATTTTTTAAGACATGGATGTAATTATTTATTTTCAATTGAATGGGTGGTTTAGCTTTCATTAATTGTGTTGTGGTTTGGATGAAATCGCGTTTACTTATATTAAAAAAAGGGATAAGGATTATCCAAAATTAGACAAGGTAAAATATGGCCTAACTTATCTAAAAAAATAGGTTTTATAAAACTGGTAAACGGACATGAATTCCTGGTTCTTTTTAATCAAGCATGCAAGCATACGATCAAAATTTAACAAACAAATCTTAAAGCTAGACCTCCAAGCTATTGAGTGTAATGTAAGAAACTTTAACATAGAAATGACTACATATGCATGTTTCTTTGAGATTCTAAAAGCCAAGTGTACCAATCTAAGCACCTCCTCAAAAAAGATCGGATCATGGGATGATGACTGGTTTGAGTAACTCAGTCTGGCCATGCTAACGTAGTAGCCACTACTTAGACATTGTTCCCATCCTATGTGGTGATCCAGTGTCAGTCCGTTGGTGGGTAATGATGTAGATAGGGTACATGAGAGTGATGTATTGGTGCAATGTCATGTCCTTGGACTTATTTAGTGCAGAAAAATAAATCATACATGTATTCACACAAGTTGCTCGAAGGGAATTTGAATCCTATTAACTAATTCAAGTAGTCCTAAATCTAAAATGAACATTTTTTTTAGCCTAAGCATGGAACTTCTGAATAAGTGTTAAAGATGGAGTATTACCCTAACTAACTAATGAAGTGACCTAAGTCTAATCCAAAGCATGTAGACATGATGAAAGCGATGTAGGCATGTGAGCAATGTCTATAAATAACTTTAAAGACAAGCATATGGACAATGAATAGCATATGTTCAAAGTAATTCAGAACAAGTACATGCAGAGATCAACAGTCCCCATTAGAATCGCCATCTTGTGGACATCGGGGTTCGGGGGGGATGCCCCTGAGTTTCGAGCCACGTGGGCGTTGTGAGTGCACAAAGGCATGCAAGGGCTGCTAACCTTAAGGTTACACTTGGTTGAGAGTCACCACCAACTTAGGATTAGCCAATGGAGTTGGACATCAGTTCTCCTCTTCGAGAGGAAGGGGAGAAGTCTAGACCTGTAGGTCTAGGGGTTTAACTCCTAAAACTGGTCAGAGTTCCTGAAGTAAGGGGTAAGCTGTTTAGTTGTATTTTGGGAACATTTTAAGCACCCCAAATTCCCACTTTTTTAAGGCGGCTTATCTCATTCATAAAGTTAAGTTGAAGTCTATGCTCATGGAATAGAGGCGATGCTGGTTTCTACAATTTTCTCATGCTTAAGGCCTGAATTTTAAACACCTGAATTTAATTCAAGGAAAATTCAAGCGTTGGCTTCTGAAAATTTCAGAAACCTACCTTTCAGTGTAGGTCACTAATTAGCAGGAGGAAGCCCTCGGGTTTATGGCTTTTAAAGGGATGATATACCCCTCCAAAGTGTTCACATAATTACTTTAGGGTTGGGATTAACCTTAATGAAAAAAATCGGAAAAGAAAGAAGTCTGTAATTTTTTTGTGTTTCAAGCTTAATGCCTGAATTTTATCCTAATGCCTTAATTTCCAATGCCTAAATTTAATTCAAGGAGAAATTCATGCGTTGAAGGCTGAACAAATCAACACTTTAACCTAACTTATTTAGATACTTCTGTGGGTCATAGGGCTATGAGGCATTGTGGAAGTGGTAGAGGAAGTTCTCTAGGGTTGGACTATGCAACCCTAGAGATTGGGACCTTTGTAGGTGTAGAGATATTCCCTCTAGAATAAAGCAACATGGTCATTTTTCAAAGGCCTAACGCTTGACTATTTTAGGCCAATGCCTGAACGTAAATTCAGGGTGAGATTCAAGCATTAAGTGTTGAATGGATCAACAACTTAACCTAATTTTTTGAGTGTTTATGTGGGTCCCAAAGCTATGGGACCCTTTCAAAAGGGTAGGGGATGTTCCTAAGGGTCAAAATGCACAACCCTAGTGGCTTAGACCTTCACAGGGGTAGAGATTCCCCCCCCCCGAAGAGGACAATATGGTCATCTTGCACAAGCCCAACGCCTAACTTTTTGGCTAGCGCCTGAATTTCTGATACCTGAATTTTAATTCAAGGGAAATTTAAGCATTCGATGCTAGAAAACAACAACTATCCTTGGGTTGTGGGCCCCATGTGTGGGTCTCAGAGGAGTGGGTTCCTCGAGCATCCATAGTATGTATCCTGAGTCTTGGATAGAAAATAAAGTTTTAAAAAATTGATTTTTAGCATAAGCCTAATGCCTGAAATGCACCCCAACGCATCAGGGGCCATAAAGGTGTCTAAGCATAAGATTGGATCTTAGAGGTTCATGTTGGCCTATAAAAAAGCCTAGGAAAAATCATGGCTCCCTGAGGTGGGTCCCAGATCTCAATGCCTGAATTTTTCCATAACGCTTGTTTGTTCAATGCCTGAATTTTATTCACATAAAATTTAGGCGTTAGTTATTGAGAACAAATCTAACAGTAGGATTTCTCAGATTTTGAACCCCTTAAGGGTTTTTAAAAATTCTAAAATTCATGTGAGAGATAGGCATACATCAGGGGAATATCATATCCAAATTTGAGCTATAGCACATGGCTAGAAAAAATCACAAAAAAATTACACAATATATTCAACAAATTAAGGCATCAAAAGATCATATTTTTTGGGTCTGTTTAGGGGACCATCTCGAGCTCTAAACATGCTTGAAAAAATCCCAAATTTTTATCAAAGGTTAGTATCCCTATTGGGAACCTACCACTAAAATTTGAGCCCCATTGTCTCAGTACAAAATTCAAAAAAAGAAATGAAGAGTAGATAAAGGTCGGAAATAAGATCAATGGAGACAGTTCAGCCTCCATTGTGTAACCTGAATTGAAGTAATGTAATGGCATAAGTTTTAGCAACATAACATGTGGAAGTGTTAAATGATATGAAATGAACTAGCCTAGGCTGGTTAGTCATTACCTGAGCTTGGGTGGGGGTTAGGGTTAGATCCTTTAAGCTTTTCCTTTCTTCTTCTTCCTCTCTTCCCTTTAATTTTTTTCTCAAAAGTCCAACCTTAGTGTACAGAAATTTGGGGCTATTTATAGCCCCAAATTGGTTAAGCCAAGGGTTAGGATTGATCCATGGGGTCAAAGGATCAAAGGCTAGGGTTGATTTGGTTTAGTTCAAAAGGATTGGTGACATAGACTAATAGGGAACAAGCTTAGGAGCCATGTCATCAATCTAAAGCATTTTGATTGGCTGATGAAAGCAAGGGGGATGATTGATTTATGCTTTACTTCAGAAAGGGTAGGGATTGATTTGGTTTAGTTCACAATGATTGGTGACATGGACTAGTAGGGACTCTTCACCTGTGATGTTTCGTCATGGGAAGACTTATAAAGGTTGGAGAATTTTTAGACTATCTGTGAAGAGATCAAATTTTGGTTTTTGAAGGACAAATGGCAAAATGGTAATATTTCAACCTGTAATGCTTCACTGCATGAAGGCTTAGGAGGCTGGAGAAATTGAAGGCAATGTATTTGGTGGTATTGAATGTGGACCCTCATAGTCCTACTGATGTTTTTTTAGAAAATTAGGGTTTGACTAGAAATGGTGTATTTGGGCTGATTCATTGCATGTGGTATGATTGGATGATGTTTTTTGAGACTGAAACATCCAAGGAAGACTTAAAAAAAGTATGCCTAACCTCCTAGGGTCAAATTTGTTCTCCCTAAACTAGGGTGCTTAAGGTCTTGGTGCCTAAATATTGTTTTGCTGATCTTCATTCCATTAGATGACCCGAATCAAAATTTGGGTGTTAACACTAGATTTGACTATTTGTTTACTTAAGCTATCAATATATCCTCTAGCTGCTTACATGAACATTGCCATTACTTGGCTCAACCATCACTTTGTATCACCCCTTTAGTACCTTGATGACCTCATGTCTTTGTTTTGAGAAGGCATCCAAAGCATAAATTTAGTACTTCACCTTAAGTAAGAAGTACCTTGTTCCATAAACTTGTCCATATCTACGTTATCCTTATTATTTGGGCACACTTGCTTTCACTTTGAACCAAAGCATAACCAATATTATGTCATAGCTACCTCTTGATATCCCATTTCTTTACCCAGAATGAGCATTCCATTTAGATCTTCATGTTCTTCACCTCCTCAAAGCCATCACGCTTGTGCCTCTACACATTTCTTTTGTTGTTTTGACTTGATTCAACACGAACATGGAAACCCTTTCCATTGTAATACATGGCATAGTCTACCATTTAGCATTGCCCATTGACATGCTTTTAAGTCACTCCACTGAACCTAAAACACTTTTTCAAGTACCCATCACCTTATATGTGGTTGACATTATCTCTATCTTTGGAAAAAATTTCATGTCAAGCCAGCATGATAGAAGTCAACTATCTCCATGGTCCATAGCCCTTGTGCTGCTTATAACTACAACATTCATCTCCAATTCTTCCATACCAAATCTGACATCTCCCGTTGCAATTGTCCACCGCTGCCCCAAGCTCACATCTATAACAAGTTGCACTCCACTACCCAACAATATTACAGGCAACTTAAGCTATGATATCAATTGTCAAGGCTGTTTTGCTTTCAATATACATAATGTGTAGTAGCTTGACCATCACCTTGCTTAGTCCTTATTTTATACCCATCAATTTGTCGTTAAAGCACATTTCGAACAAAGAACCTTTGTCTCTCATATAACATTGAAGACCTAACACACTTACAAGAGATTCCTTGGGCTGACACCTATTCTTTTAAGTTTTGCCGGAAATAGCACTCATCGCTGACACCATAGATCCTCACTTGCAAGGCACCTCCATCTTGTCAATTGCCTAAATGGATTTCCTGGAGTGTTTTTCCCTGGAGCGATCCTGAAGCATCAGTGTGCTGAGTGACATGTTAGCGGAAAAAGCAAATGACCAGAAAAAGTGAAACACTGTTAGCTGTTTTTTTCACTTTTTTTCACTCACCTGTCAACCGGTGCTCCAAGAAAAAGCGCTACAGGAAATCTTTGATCTTCTTGAGATATGTCAAGTTTGTACCAAACTCCTTGGAAATACACATCGAGAAATATGCTCACATCATCAATCATACATTTCCATGTAGGTCTCACAAAACCCTTTTGTGGCCCCACACTGATTGGTCCCCCACTAAAACGGACAAATGTCCTCTACACCGCGTGCATAGAGTACACCACCTCACAATTGAGATTGGCCATACACTCTTTTCTTGGGGCCCACCCTCTTTGTAATATGGTGTACTCTGCACCTCCGTGTAGAAGACATGATTCATCCATTATGTTCTCCGGCAGGATTTGATAGGACAACTTAAAGTTAATCTAAAGTAAGAATGACATTAGGGGCTATCACATCAGCACTGAAAAAGTGATATATTTTTTGGGGGATGCTTTTCACTTTTTTGACACTGATGTGTCAACCCCTAATATCATTCTTAGGGAACCGTATCCTATAATCCACTCTCATCATTCTTCATTGTGCCCCATTAAGGCTGGAGTGAACATGTGTTTTATGGAGAAAACGATTGTTGGTGTTTGATGTTTTGGAAATGAGCCCGTTCCACGTTAATGGAGCACAATGGGAGAAAACCAGAGGATACGATTCCAGCTAATTTATCCAAGCACTAAATCCATGGAGGGTATGTCCTGGATGGACATGCATGCCCATTGCTAGTAGACGTATCACGGGACACTTCATTTTGCCGGTTAGGATCATCACTATTTTGTGACTAGACGTCACTGTACCATCATTAAAAACAAGCAATCATGAAATATGATATACCATCTTGTGTGTACCCATGTATTTTTTATAAATACTCTTTAAAATTCTTTTATCTTGTATTGTTAAAGTATGTTTTGTGCCACCTTGTGCTGAGCCACAGTGAACCCCCAGACACAACGGGACTGACATCAGTTGCGACACCCCCCTAGGGGACACTCAGTATAGGGAATCAAAAACCTCCAAAAAGTGAATTGATTCTGCCCTCCAAGTGTCCCATCAGGAGGAGTGGTGCATACAATTTCACCCCGACACAAACGGGGGTGAGGCCCATACACTTTTTTCAGGGCCCCATCCCCTTTTGTATCTTGGGCTCACCATGGCTCACCACAAGGTGGCACAGAGGATACAGCTAAAGAGCTCCCTGACTTGAGCTGTTAAGCCTTGGATTGAATCAACTATCTATGGTTCAATGGTTGTGACGTGTGTAGATTGATTGTCTCACCCCCACCTCCAATATGCTCTTTGAGATGGGAATTTCGTGGGACAAGACATCTTTGCAGCCGGCTTGGCTTATGTATGTACAGTGCATGTGCAGGGCCGGGAGTGGTGCACCAAAACCGAAAAGTGATTTACACATTTTGGGGTGTGTGCTATCACTTTTTGGTGCTGATGCAAGCTCTCCCACGCCCCTCCACACACATGTGCATGCATTTTGTGTATACAAAACCCAGAGACTCTGCCACACAATCATTGTGAACGAAAAGATTAAAAAAATTAAAATTTAAGGATATTTTAGTAAATAAATTGGTGAACTCACAAAATTTAATTGGAGGTTTTATATGAAAAAAAAAAAAATTCTTAGGGATTTGATGCACCTCCTAAAAGAATGTTTAAGGTCAGCCCTACATCACGGCGGACACATCAGCACCAAAAGGTGAAAATACCCCAAAAAAAGCCCCGAAGATTTGGTGCAACCCATGAGAGAACGCTTAAGCTCCACCCTACATCAGGGGTGGACACATTCTTATCCTCTACGCCGGGTTACACTGAAGGGTGGCAAATTTTTTTACATCAGTATCTGTTTTAGAATGAACACTTTTAATCGTACACAAATCATGTCTCAACCCGTGATGTGATCACACCAATTTTCAACACATGAACGATCACTTTTGTGTGCCAACGCTGGATTTTTTTCTGTTGCATGTCGCTCATCGGCTTGCGCTTAAGGATCGCCATAACTTTTTGTGCTACAGGAATTTGGCTGCTTTGTGCCGAATGGCGTTCATAATAAGCTGCTTTCTAACCGGTGTCAGTAGATAGAGAGGGATCACACTTCTTTAAATGCTTTATGATGTTGGGCGATGCCTTAATAATAGCAGGTAAGGAACAAAATATGGGCCTTACCTTATAGAAATTTAGGAAGTGTAGTTAAGTACTCTTAACACAATGGCAAGACCAAACATAAATTATTGTGTCACTGACAACAACACGACAGTGTTGGGTGGGGTGCTTCTTGTGACCTTATATCCTCTGTGCCGCCTCCCTTGTGCGATGTCGTGAGCCGAGACACAAGGGGGGTATCATTTCATTTTTTGGGGATGTCACATCACCCCCCAAAACTGAAATGATACCCCTCTCTGTCTCAGCTCACGACGTCGCACAAGGGGGGGCAGTGCAGATGATACTCTCCTACTTCTTGTTGTTTGACCCCATGCTTATATATTATCACTTGGAATCTCCTGCAGAGTGACTGCATCGGCTTTTAACATATAGCCAACAGGTGCTGTAGGAAAACTATGTCGGTGTGGGTAATGTGTCAATCTATATTATATACTAAAACAAAGAAATCGGATGTGATAGTTTTTTATGTTTTCCTTCACACATATATACTATACATGTGAGAACATTTATTTTTTTCCCTACTTTGTCTCCTCTCACCTCCTAAAAATCCTTTATAACATCTATAAATATCTTCCTTAATTAAATTTAATACTAATTTATTCATATATCTCATCTCATCTATATTATGTTCTAAAGCAAAGAAATCTGATGTGACAATTCTTTTTGTTTCCCTTTACATATATACACCACAAATGTGAGAACATTTATTTTTTCTTCTACTTTATCTCATGTCTCCTCCTAAAAATCTTTTATTATGTCCCTAAATCCCTTCATTGATTATGTTTAATGTTAATTTACTCATACATCTCATATATATATATAAGCAACTTGTAATGATTTGACGGACCTTATTGTCTTTCCACACATGTTTCAATCACACATGTATAGCTCTCTCTCTCTCTCTCTC
>JAOXJP010049613.1:0-30340 GCA_025762735.1 Platanus orientalis
TTGGGCTTAGACCCATAGCACTTATGAACAATTTGTACTGAAAACAACCTGTTTCCTTTATCATTGAGTATGTAACACCTCTTTGTTTGCCTTGTACAAAAATTTCGGCTTAGTGCCATAATTACTCCCCCCTGCACATCAAATTCTAACCTTATCCATTTCCAATTTCTATTTCATAAAAAACCCTCTGTCAGTGAAAGTTCATGAGTTTTTGAGGACTACTTTGTTTTGGAGCAATTAAGTTCATTCTGTTTCAGCATCCTTGCGTCACATTTATTACCTGTTTTAACAACTTGTTTCTTTAGCTTCACTTAGGAGTTCACGGTGGTGCTACAAAGTTCACCATTGAGTGTCAAGCAGTCAATGAAGCAACCTTTTGTTGTCCTGATGAGCTGGGATGGAGCCCTCAGGTTGGATAGCTTCTAATGTTGTTCTACAATATCCTGTAAATTTTGATTGACTCAACCATCCTAATTATTTGCTCTCCAATTGAGCTTTCTTATGGTTCTTTTTTTCTTTGAAATGCAGAAAGTCCCCATTATTCCTTCAGATGGTGGCATTTCACGAACACGACAGGTAGGATAGAATCCGTGATTTTTTTATTTTTGCAGTCCTTGTTTTTTTCAAAAATGAGTTCTTGTGGAACTTCTGTATAGTGCACACACACACACACACACACACATGCACACATGACAGGTATTGTGGAATTCATGATTCTTTTATTTTTGCCATCCAAAGTTTCAAAATGAATTCTTGTTGAACTTCTGTTTAGTGTGTGTGCACACACACACACACATACACGTGCGGAAGAAGTTATCCCTACCATCCATAACATATGCCTTACCAGTTGAGCCATTGTGAGACGGATGCATGATGCTCTGAGCATTGGTCACTGAGATCTGAGATTTATGTGGTGAGGGCAAAGTGAACTAGTTGTTTATCATAGTGAATGAGTGAAGGTATCTAGTGACCCAACACCATAACTTCATGCAAGCCTCTAAGCTGTTGATGCATTGTGAAATCCATTTGGTTTTCCTGATCATTAATATCCAGTTATTCAGCAAACCAAGACCATGGAGCCTGAATGTTAAGGCACTGCTGGAGCATAACAATGAAGTTCACCATACCAGAATCTAAGGCCTAAAGCTTGGGGGAGTACCAGTGAGAGAATTGGAATTTATATTGTTATAAGCTTTGGTTGTGAAAGCTACAAATTTTTTCATTGTGTTTGTTTGTCTTGAGGAGGTTGGCAAGAGGTTGTTTCTGGAACAACGCCACATGTTCTGCAATTTTTGACATTTGATAACTTGCGTTTTATTTGCTATACGATGTTGCACTCTTTTTGGTGTGTCTAAGTGAACCTATAGTTCAGTTTCATTATGTTTATTCAATGATGACCTGATTGTGGATGCACCTCTGGCATATACCAGTTGGATGTTACTTGGACTTCATTGTATGTTTCCAATAACAACTAGAATCTTACACATACCCATAGATACTACTTACCTTTAGGTTTGCCAAATGAACGAAGATGATCATACTGAGAGTTGGCATGTGTGCATCCAGCACCAATCATCCATCCCAGCCTACCAGTTGCCATGGTTCATCACATAGGCCATGTATCATATGTGGTGTTAGCATGGGGTGACCAAGTAAGGTACATGGTTACAGGGAGCAAAAGGTGCCATACTTATACATCTAAGCTATGGATAATGAAAGGAATCTGGTCAGATAAGTCTTAATGGATAGGCAAGACTTGATTGTAGACCAACTGCCCTACATTTGTTAAGGAATTGGACAAGTTAAGTTCTTTTAAGGTACATAAGCCTTTATTAATGGGTTCCCATGTTTATTAGATATGCAACTCACAAAACTCAGATTGTTTTGCCGATTGAGTTCACTTTCTAAATCTAATATGTTTTAAGATGCCCCCATGTTCTATATGGACATACATTTACCAGTGCATGGAACCAGATAGGGGTATCCCTTATAACTAATTAATACTGTCAGTGCTGTTTTTAATTTGTCTGATAAATGTTCTATTTTCAGTCTCAGAACATGTTATACATAAAGGAATTTTTAACGTTATAGAGATTCAGGATAGGCTCCTTCACACATCCCACCTTTAGTTTTTGATGATAAACTAGGAAATGTTGTTGGGAGTTTTGAAAATAATGAGGAGAATGCAACAAAATACAGATACACCGTATCCAACATCTATCCTGCAGTGTCCTCGTGTTGTGTTGATACTAGCACATCAAGTATACAGAGGTTTCTTGTTATCCTAAACTGCACTTCATTTGATGTAATAGAATTTCATGTATTTGATTCTTTTTTTGCCATCTTTGTGGGATTTGGACTTTGGAGTTCTATTTACTATCTTGAAAGAAGGGTTTCCTGTCTGTATGTCTAGAAGGAACCAACTAAATAGGACTTTGTAGTAAGAGAACAACAGTAGTTTGCTTCATGTATGTCCTTGTTTTTCCCTCAATTTCACGTGTTCTAAAATAATTTCCTGTTACTGCATACAGACTACTCTTCCCATCGACAAGATTACCAAGGCCTTGGGAAAGATCGGTTATGAGGTGAAGATTTCTAATGATGCAGGCAAGTTTGTATGCAATTACGTTTACTATCATTCTCTCCGGTTTGCAGAGCAGCATGGGATCAAATCACTCTTTGTACATGTTCCTCCTTTCTCGACTATAGATGAGGAGACCCAAATGAAGTTTGTCACTTCCTTGTTGGAGGTACTTGCATCGTTATACTAGTAATCTCGTGTATTCAAATTGGTGTCATATCTTGAAGTTATGACTCAAGCAACCTGACTTATCAATGACTAGTACATAGTCTATGTGTAAGCATTATTTGGAAGTTATGATCTATGTATGGAAATGCCATTGCTCAGCCCATACACACATCCATAATGTCAGTAATTGGGGCTTTATAGCAGTATTATTTTTGGGCTTGTGTTCTGGATTATTTGGATGGAAAATGCTTGTGTTTTTATGTTTTAATAAATAGATTCACACATGTATGTGGATGGATTACTACCGCTGTGTCACATAAGTCTTATATATTTCGTTAGGCTGGTGTAAACAAGTGGTGAGCCGTTCTTCCAAAGTTTTAAGCAAACTCAAGTTACTTTGTAAATAAGGTTGTAGTTTGTTCCTTTCTTCTTTCCCACACCTCTCTCTCTCTCTCTCTCTCTCTCTCTCTCTCTCTCTCTCTCTACTTTTATACTTTTATTTGAGTGTATGAGAAATTTTCATGTTGCTAGATGCATGTTACAATCTGAGCCTTAAATGTTTTTTTTTCTGTTCTTTGATTGAACTTCAAATTCATAAGATTTCTACTTTAGCACATATAGCTACATGTAATCTATCTCCATTTTAACTTATTTACTAGTGAAAGCCCCATTCTATTCTATGGTGATGTGGCTAAATGTAGGGACTGCGCTTTTGAGCTACCACCTAACCTTCCATGTCTAAGATTCGTGGGTAGGACAGGCATATGCACGTAGGCAATATCATATCATACCTTAAAGTCACTTTCCTGCATAGGATATCTCACAACTAGGACCTCACAGAAGAAGGATCATACACCCTACAAGAAGATTTGAATCTGCCATGTTAGCCCTGCCCTGGACATAAAACTCTATCCGTGCAAGTTTCAAAGAATTCTGTTGAGTCCGTGACTGAACAAAATACTGTGTTTATTGTTGTTTGTTGATTATTTTCCCAGCATGCTTTTTATAGCAGTAAGCCTAGACATGTTGCTAAAGAAAGCCCACATTTTATGGGTATTTGTTTAACTGAAAATTTGAAATTTCAATAAGAGAACAACCTCTGAAGATGGTTTGAGTTTAATATTTATATAATTACTTATTTTCTTACTAATCTCGTGTTTGAATCTATTTAATATTTAGAATCAGGACTTCATGAACTTTAAAGCCAAAAGTTTACTTGGTAAGTTAATTATTTTCAATTATGCCATTTTTTTTTAATATATTGTCTTTGGATTGTGTATTGGATTCATCCATGACTACATCTTAGGAAAGTAGTTCTGTGTTATCATTATTCCACAATTTAACTTGGAAATGAATAATTGAGAAAGGAAAAAAGAAGCTCCGTGAATCTAACAAAGTTCAGAAACACTGCAAAACCCGTGTTTTTTATCTCAAGGTTTGATAGAACAGGTTTTTCTTTGTGTCATGACTTGGACACACTGCAAAAACCGTTGGGCTGGAATCTTTTAGCTCCATGCGTTGGCTCAACTATACTAAATGGTCTCTTCTATCAATCCTTGTGATAGAGGATTCAACCCAGTGAATCTTGACAGGAAAAGAAATTGTTCTCAAAGGAAAGAACACAGTCCCTAAAACAACAACAAATAGGAAACCAAACAACTTAATGAACTGCACATACAGTGGACTGCCCGAGCCCTTTTTCGGTGAACCCATCATTAGAGAATCAAGAAAAAAAAAATTAAATTAAGTACTCTTAGGCAATCTTTGGCATGTAATCTGGTATTATTAGGATTGCAATCTGTGACCGCAATCATAATATCACAATCCCAAGATGTTAAGATCAGATTAGGCTAATTGTTTGGTTATTTCCTTTGTGTTTTTGTGTTCTGATCTTACCTGAAAAGATTTGAGATTTGAAGATTGTTGAGTTGGCTGGAACATTGCAGAAACTCAAAGAAGGAATGAACGAATCAGGGAAGATGAGAGGCAGTTTTATAATTTTTCAGGAAAAGACCATAATAACCTTGTTTTTTAGCACGTGACTTAACTCTATTTAGCGCCTTTTCAAGTGGATAGTGTAATCTGAAATTGTGCTGCAATTTCAGAATGCATTTTAAATGCAAGTCCAAATTGCATCAAAATACAATCACAACTCTCAAATTGCGACTTAAATTGCATACCAAACGACTCTAATAAGACCTTAGATTGTGATTTAGTGTCGAATTACATTCTGAGATTGCTTGCCAAAGACAGCCTAAGTGTGAGACTTTCACGTTCCAAACATGTGCACAAATGTTCTGTCCATGATTTTGTATGTCCTATTGTATCTTACACACAAAGATTTTGGGGTATAAGGATACAACTGTAAAACAAATGGTTTTCAAATGAAAAAATAGGTACCCATAAAAATGGGATGTATAGGGTTAAAGTCTTAAAATAAAGGAGTATGGATGTACCTCCTGTGGTGTGGGCCAATGCACTTTTTGTGTGGGGCCCACATCCCTTGAAGGGGTGAATGGTACATCCTGGACAGAATATTCTTTCAGTACTGAAAAAAAATATTCATTGCTACTTATTTAGAAGAGGCATCAAATTCAAAAAACCATAATGTGTCAAACTGTGGTAAGAGGATACGGTAAAACGTACAAAATCCTTTTCAAAGAGATTGAAAGCTTAAAGGCCTGTATTGTTAGCTTAAATTCATCCCTTACCTTGCCTCTAAGGCCTTGTCTGTTTCGAGGGATTTGCTTTAGAAGGAAAATTACTCAGAAAACCAGGTTGAAATATAAATTGGAATCCAATTAGAATAAAATAATTGATTTCTTCCTAACCTTTCCAACACCATCTGATCCAATAAAAGGTTGGAAAGAAACCGTTTCCATGCTCTCCAAATAAAACTCTTTCATTCTGTTTAAGAAACGAAGGTTTATCATGATTGAGACAACTAGTCATGAAGAGACAATATTTTAAAAAAAAAGTATAATACAGTCACAGGTGATTTTTCTTGCAAATGCAGCGGAAATTATCCGAGTAAGCTAGATTGAAAGCAAAATTTGTTTCTTTTATCTTTGATCAGAAAATGAAGAGATGCAAATGCCATTTAATTGACGAGACAATGACTAATTTGCAATATCAGATAGAGAGAGTACAAAATTACCTTGGAGATATCATAAACCAAAGCATCATGCTCATGGACATTAGATGCAAATGACCAATGAGTAGCGCTTCCAAAAACTGAAGAGAAGAGATTGAAGTTTGATTAATGTGAAAAGATTATATAATTGGGACTGTCGTTTCGATCCTAAAACCCGATCTCAATAGTTTCTTCCTAGAAACCCTAACCCCTTCATTATTGACTACTTCTCTTTAAATTTTTTTGAAAAATTCAAAATTTTTTTTTTTTTAAAACCAAATACTGGAAATGAGGCAGCCTTTGTGGAAGAAGCTTCATGATAGAAGAACGATGACTGGAACAACATTGATGATGACAACTACGTTGTTGAGCTCGAATGGATGTTTTGTAAATACGTTGTTGTTGATTGCATTTTTTGTTGTTTAAAAAATACTGTATAGACAACAAAGCGAAGAAGGGTCAAAAGGGAGAAGGTAGATGACCATTGTTAGGTTTTCCCCTTTAGAATCTAGTGATTTTGACCATTTTGGTCAGAATCCAAATATGTATAGAAATCAGGGAAGGGATTTCGAGGACAGAAAACACAATTATCGATAGTGGTTTTCTAAGTGGTATTCCATAGCATCAGACACCAGGAAAATTAGTTTTCTTCGAAAAACACAGCCTTAGAACTGAATGAGACAAGGCTTAAGGAGTCTGAATCATCTAAAATATTACCAGACATATCACACCTGTACCAATCATTAAAGTCCAAAATGAAAGTAGGTACTGTTTTAAATTTCCCACCCATTTTGTAGGATGGCATGCACTAAGTATGCAGCCAATTAACTGTATGATTTTTTAATATCCGGGTTTGAGGTGGGATATGGTGAAACCCTATAATCAGACAGACTAAGGTAAGAATGACATTAGGGGCTGATACATCAGTGCCAAAAAAGTAATTTACACTTTTGGGGGATGCTTTTCACTTTTTGGCACTGATGTGCCAACCCCTATAGTCATTATCACCTTAGGCTGACCATAGCTGGTCTCACCAAATCCTTAAGGTCTGAGCTCTAAAAGAGGGTCACGTACTCTTGTATCACTTACTTTTAGTACATTAGTACTTGTATATTTACTAAAATACTCTTTATCATGCATCATGACACATACCGGACGGGTTCGCATCATCTCCAGCTTGAACGGATAGGTATCACACCAGTCTCTGCTGATGTGGGACAAAAGGTGTATTATTATATATACAGGTACTAATCTACTATGTATTTATCATAATACTCTCGATCCATATGTATTAACCTAAACATCCTTTGTCACCCTTTTTCAGGCCATGTGTCAAGCATTTATGATAATGGTGTGATATCTGTCCATTTAGACGGAGATTATTCAAAGGATTGGCACTGGCATGATATCTCTCCAATCGAACTTAAAAAGATAATTTGAACTCACCCCATTCTCATTCAGACGAAGCCTGACTCCTCTTCCTTCTTCTCTCTAGTTTGATGAATTATTCTTCCATAGCTGTTTTCCACTTCCCGCAAGTCTCATTTTTGGTTAAGTTTCTAAAATGAGTCAAGATCCTCTCGAGCCTGCAGGGGCCAACACATCAGCTTTGCAAAAGTGATTTACATTTTTTAGGGGATGCTTTTCACTCTTATGCATTGATGTGTCGGTCTCTGATGCTGGGCTGACCCAGGTCAACCTAGAAGGTCGTACCAAAACCTTTGGGGGTGCGTAGCTGCCCCCAAAAAGTAAAAATTAGCTTTTTGGAAGGTATTTTTGCTTTTTGGGGGTTGATCCATCTCCTACAGTTGCTAAAAATAATATACAAATAAAAATAATAAATATATAAATAAATCTATGGGCAAAAGAGGATACTGAAGTTGATTGAAGGGAAGAAAAAGTAATAACTATTGTTATTAATGTTTACAGAAAGAAATTATTCCACTCAAGCACTTCTCCAAAACCCTAAAGATTTGGTACAACTCCCTAGGTCAGCCCAGTATTAGGTGCCGAAAAGTGAAAAACGTCGTAAAAATATTATAAATAATTTTTGTGGCACTGATGTGTTGGCTACTAATGTCGATTTGACCTTAGTCTGACCTAAGGAGGTCTAACCAAACCCAAGGTGTCTCCAAAGCAATTACAAAGAAGTGTTTAAAGAAACTTCAAATTTGATTCTTATCTTAATTCAGTAGATAGGCTTAACAAACCAGTACTCGAAAAAGGTTGTGGAGCTCCATTCGTCAACTACCCAAGTTCAAAAAGTAGGGAGCAAATGTTCTGTACAGGATTTTGTATATCTTATTGTGTCCAATCACCTTAGGCTCATATGTGATGTTTCTTTGAATCTGGTGTCTTTTATAAAACAGGGTCCAAATGATCACTTGAACGCTATTTTAACGATTTTAACCCTATACACCCAACCCATGTATGTGTAGAACATGGTAGGACATACAAAATACTAGATAGAACATTGTTCCCTTCCCTTATGTTTCACGAAAAGAACCAACCAAGCAAAGCAAAGGATAACAACTCACAACCCTATTAAGGAAATAAAATATAAATCATCCTTTTAAACAATATAATAAGAGTAGTTATACGTCACCGTCGCGTATAAAACAAGAGATGAAAAATGTATTTAGACTTGTAGCTAGATTAATCCATGGTTTTCCATGCCTCACTCTTGATTAAGCATTCAGATTTGCTTGCTTATAACAGTTAATTACCAAATAATGGGATTGGAGTGATCACCTAGGATTCTGGTGTAGTGCTATGAACTGGATATGGTGTATCCGACCCAATGACTAAGGTAGAGTGGATCCTTCCCAGTTAAAAAAGCGTGCAATTAAGTGGTGGGTTGTACTGAGCGCATGCCACGCATTATAAAGCGTAGAAACTATTCAAACAATTGCCCATTTTCAACACGTGACATGCATTTAGTATGGCCATCACTTAACTGCATGCTTTTCAATTGCAGATGATCCTCTGCGCTGTGAAGGGTATTCGGTAACATCCCCATCATGGTAGACAGGTTGTGTCATCATTCTAATCCATCCAACTACTGGGCTACCTCTAGGGACTGAAATCGTCTGTGCCACCCCACTTATGAATCAATTCACTTTTTGGAGGTTTTTGATTCACCCCTCCTGAGTGTCCCATCAGGTGGTGTGGTGTAGAGGATTTCAGACCCTACCTCTAGGGTCTGAATAACCCTGTTCAAGTACACATGTGATTGGCCAACTCCCTATTGCCTAAGGACTTTGGATCATCTTCTGTTTGAATGGACAGATATCACACCATTACTGGTCGGTGCATGACATGTAGCCTGACAAAGGTATTTAGATCAATACACATGGGTCAAAGAAGGGTATTATGGTAAATGCACAGTAAATACATATGTGTATTAATTTACCCTTTGTCAGACATTGTATCACATCCACTGTGGTATGATGATGTATAGTGATTGCCGTAATACCTTGGTTAGAGCCCAAGGATTTGTTAATGCATGGTCATTGCTCCTTGTCAGGGGTGGACACATCAGCATTGAAAGTGATTTTCACTTTTTTTAGGGGGCCTGATGTGCCCGCCGTCGCCTGACAAGGAGCAATGGTTAGCATTCGCTAAGGTGAGCATTTTTTATCCATTCATGACCCCCTATGGTCAGTCCGGCATCAAAGGCCAACACATCGTTACCAAAGAGTGAAAAGCATCCCTCAAAAAGTGAGGAGGATTGTGTCACCTGCCTTAAAGATGGTAACCTCTGCTGGGCTGGGCGTTAAGGGGCTGACACATTAGTGCTAAAAAATGATATTCTGCCCTCCCTCCCAAAAAACAAAAAAATGTAAATCACTTCTCAGCTAATGTGTCCACCCCTTGACACGCAGTGGAGGTTAGCGTTTTTGTTTTTAGGGAGGTTGACACAATACTCCCTCTCCAAAAGGTATAAATCATTTCTTCGGTGGATTATTTGATCATCCATCCAACCACATGACCATCCATTGGATTGACTGACCACAAATCACAAACTTACTATTTTGATTTCATTGAACTGGACGGTGTGATCAATGAGATGGCCCGCTTATAGAAGCAATTTTTTTTCTTTTACAATTGTAGAGAGAGATAAATAGGGTTTTTTGAGATTAGGTTTCTGAAGTTATCTCATTTTTTTCTTTCCCAGTACCCGCTTCCTACACTCGGGTTTCTATTTTCGATTCTAAGTAGAAGAAAAACGAAAAAAAAAGTATATGCTTTCTATGATTATAGGTTATGGATCTGAAGAATCCATGGAGTTAAGGAAGAACTAGGGTTTCCTGATTTGCTTTTGTACTTCAATCTCCGCCAGTTTGGGTTTTAATCGGTTGGAGCGGAAATGGCATCCACGAACCCTTTCGACTTGTTGGGAGACGATGACAACGACGACCCGTCGCAGCTGATCGCTGCACAGCAGCAGAAGGTCGTCCCGAAGAAGGCCCAAGCTCCCGCCCAAGCCACTGCTGTACAGCAGCCCAAGCAGGCTAAGCTTCCCTCGAAGCCTCTCCCTCCATCTCAGGCTGGTGAGCTTTATCAGCTCTTTCCATCTCCCTTTTTTTTTTTTTTGGTTTAGTCGTTAGTTCCATCTTAGTTACGATTGCTTGGATGGAGTGATTACTGGTTTTGGTTGAATACTTAGTGCTTTCTACTTTCTGCTTGTGTAGTTTGTTTAACAGTTTATGGTGGGCTTGTATTTTTGTGCTGATTAAGGGTGAGCTTTTGGATGTGATCATGTTTTATTTTATATTCTTAAAACCCATTCTAATTTGTCAAAATTATTATTATTATTATTTGTTTTATTTTCTTATTCTGCGTTTTTTTAGATTGTATTTGAAATATTGGAATTTGTTCAGAAATACTGCATCTTAGGTCGATTCATTGGATATTGGATTTTAGTTTCTGCATCATATATAGTATTGCATCCTTGATCGATTCATTTGATATTGATTTTTTAGTTTCTGCTTCATATATAGTATTACAGCCTGGATTGATTGATTTGATGATGAATTATTAGCTTCTACTTCATATATACATGGTTGTCCGTTTACTTTAGCTTTTCCTATGCTTTGATTAGAATGGAAGAAATTTCCAATATCTCTGAAGCTGTGTAGATCTAACAGGAAAGTGGTTACTCTTATTTGTCGATTATTTTTCATGCCTCGGAGGGGTAGTGTTTAGGTCTCACATTAGATTTGTTTATTCATCAGGTGATTAGAAAATTTGATTTGCTTTCCTCCCCTTTGGTAGTCTTTGGTTTTTCGATGTTGTTGGAATATGTTTTTCATTGGGTCCTTAGTGTATTTTGCATGCCAAGTTTAGTGGTGTCATTTCCTGTGCGAGGACTGAATCCACTAACAGGGATAGGTTTGGATTTTAATTTTTCTTCATTATTTCTTTGTTTTTCACCCCTTAGTTGTGGCTTTGGTTTCTCTTGCGTAGTGAGGGAGTCGAAGAATGAAGCTGGGCGTGGAGGGGGACGTGGTGGTGGACGTGGATATGGGCGTGGACGAGGTGGTGGATTTAATGGAGATCGGATCAACAATGAAAATCCATTTAGCAACAATGGAGTCTCTGGAGGGTACAGTGCCCCGGAGGGTGGAGATACTGGGAAGCCCTCGGAAAGACGTGGCTATGGTGCTTCTCGCGGTGCTTACCGTGGTGGTCGTAGAGGTGGTTTCAATAATGGAGAAGGAGGGGATGGGGAGCGTCCTCGGAGGGTATTTGAACGCCATAGTGGGAGTGGACACGGGTTAGTATATTCTTTCTATCTGTTTGGCTATTCATCCTCTCTGCTATAATGGAGTATTACAGTAACTTATTGCTTTTGTGTTTGACTATTCTTTGTGTCTGTTTGCCTATTTGTCATTTGTTATAATGGATTACTACATTAGTTTTTTACTTCTGTTTTTGTACTGTGCTGTTAACCATAGCTTATATTCTGTGCAGGAATGAGATTAAACGTGAAGGAGCAGGTCGTGGGAATTGGGGAACTCACACTGATGAACTTGTGCAGTGAGTACTAAGTTGTGACTCCCAAGTTAATTTCATCGGGTTTAGGAATATCTGATAATGTCATTAGGGTTGTTTTCTATATTGTCTGATATGCTCTATCTTTATCTATATAGTTCACTACCATGTATGTTTATCATCCTCAATTGTTCTTATTTAGGGAGACTGAGGAATTTGTCAATACAACTGAGAAAAACATGAGCTCTGAGAAGCCACAGGGGGAGGAAGATGCTACAGATGCCAACAAGGAGAATCCTTTGAATGAGCCAGAAGAGAAGGAACCCGAAGATAAGGTGAATTCCTTTTGTTATGCTACATTGGATGATTTCTTTTCAAAATCAAGCTTCTTGTTTTTCACGAAGATGATTTTCACAAATTTTATCCTGATTGGTAAGAATTATTCTAACAAAAGGGAAGGAATTCTAGGAGGTTTCCTGCATTCCAGGTTGACCTAAATGAAGTTGTTAGCTCAGTTAGTCAGCCTTCACATTGGTATATAAAATAATGGATTTATTGACAAAAGTTGGTTTTCTTTGTTCCAAATACATATCCATTAGTTTTAATAAAGTATAAAAACATTAATCATTCAAAGATTAAATAGTGTTAATATTTTACTATTACAGTATGAATCTTTGCAGCAGTAAGCTCAAAATTGGAATTATATTGAATTATGTCTGTGCCATTTTTTGATTAGTCCAACTGGGCCTGCTGCCTCATAATTGGTGGCCCTATTCTGCTGTAGTGGTAGATGTCAACACAATCCCCTGTGGAATGCTGCCAGTGAATCTTGTACCCTCACCTCTTACTGGAGAGGTGATACTGCGTCCATCTCTCCTGAAAAGGTGCTGGTGTGTGTGTAATTATCAATATGTGCAATGATTATGCATAAATTAGCTAACCTAGGTCCTAGAATCAACAGTCTTTGAGTACACCCCCCCTCCACCCCCACCCTCCCAAAAAAAAAAAAAAAATAGAAAGAAAGAAAGAAATTGGTCTTTTTTTGATCCCTAGAAAAAAAAAAGACTCTTTCTTAAGGATATGGTTCTTTTTCAATAAATGCCTTTCCCATGAGTTGACATGAACATTCTTTGCTCTCAAGCAGAGTGTTCTATGTTAGTTTGATCAACCTTAAATGGTTCTGTACAGAAGTGAGTCACAAGTCACAAAATAGGGCCACTAGATTGTTTTGATATCTGCGTTATATAAATTTTTTTTGGAGAGCCAATTTCATTGAATGTTTAGTAATAATTATAAGTACCATATTCGGTTAAAAGAAAACAAGATGTTAATGTCGGAAGTGGGGAAAGGAGATAGATGAGAAAGGGGAGAAAGGCAGGAGGGTCTCTCTTTTTTTTTTTTTTAAAACCTTTTTTTATTTGGTTTGTTATTCATTGTTTTAGTGTTGTTGCTTTGTTGATGTATGCTGATGACATTGGTTCAAAAGGCGGTTTGGTTGTGAAATGTGAACCCAATTGGGTTGAATGTTTCACAGTCAAACTGTTCAGGTCAGTGGTTTCGTATTGCTTTTATGCAAGTCCTGTGCAGAGTTCACACCAACTTGTCTGGGCCTGTTATCCGGTCATCCAGTTTCACTGGTCAGGCATGGCTATTTTAGGTTGTAATACACTGAGGCACATGTGTATCTTGAATTTGGACCAATGATATGCACACAATAAATGATTTTCTGAATATCAACTTTTGAACAATCTTAGTTTCCATCAGTTACCTGTAGTTCATTTATGACAGCTATTCTGAAGTGTTACCCATCTAAAATGCCCAAGGACCAATTGCATATGGCTATATTACAAACTGCAACTGGAAGGAGAACATTGATGCTAATCTTCTCACTCCCTAAAATGGTGGTGTCACTTTTTTGGGAAAGTTTTGTATGTGATGTGAACCACAAAGCGCAAAGGTGATGCAATTCAAATGCAGCAATTCCCAAACTGTAGCTGATTGTGCCAGCTGCATTTCAATTTTTATCTAACATGCCTTGCCTCTAGATGATCATGGAAATTCTAAGTAGACATGACATTTCCTCTCTAAGGGCCTTCACTACCTAAAATCACAAGTTTTAATAGAAAGGAACCTAATTTGTTTGAGGCATTATTTATTTTTATTTTATTTAATTTTTCTTTATTTTTTTAGTATAATTCATGTTTTATGTTGTTATGTATTAGGGTTGTATAATTGGAAACCTAGTCATTGACTCACTGTGCATCTCTTCAAATGTCTTGTGGTATTGTGGATGTGTGTTTTGATTAAAATAGGAGATGACTCTTGACGAGTATGAGAAGTTACTGGAAGAAAAAAGAAAGGCACTGCTAGCGTTGAAGACCGAGGAAAGGAAGGTTGACTTGGACAAGGACCTTGAATCAATGCAACAGCTTTCAAGCAAAAAGGGCAATGATGACATATTTATCAAACTGGTGAAGCTTACTAAAAACACCTGGAAATTTTATGTTCTAGCCTTAAATTAATGAAGCTGAAGTCAGAGATATGTTGATTACATTGTAGGGCTCTGAAAAGGACAAGCGGAAAGAGATTGCTGACAAGGAAGAGAGAGCCAAAAAGGTATGACATTCTCTTGAAGTGTAGGCTTAATTTCATCTCGTGTTTTGCCTATTGGAAATGTTTGGCATAGTTGATTAATTTTTCAACTGGATGTGTGTTCTGATCTGTCATAATGATAATCCAATTTCATGTGAACATGATTAATCTGTCAGCTTCTTAAATGATGTCAATCTGTTGTCTAGATTTTCCCCCAAGTCTTTGAATGAATTAAAAGGGAAATTTGCTAGGTTTTCTTGTGCGAATCTTAAGGTGCACGTTGCGTGCGTGTGTACGTGTGTTTGGTTGGGGAGGGGGTCTAGTTTGGCAGATATTTTCTGTTTTGAGACTGTTGATTACTAGTTAATTTTTGCTGGTATTGTTGTTTGAACTCCTTGATTTATTTATTATTTGATCAATTATATGTATGTTCCTAATTTGGTGGCCTTTTGGCCCATCGGTTGTATCACATTGTTGGGCATTAGTAACTTGCCTGTGGAGCTTACATAGGTTGGAAACACTTGATATAGCATTTATCAAAGAAGAATAAAATAAAATACTTGATATAGCATATGCAGGGTGGATTTTATATTTATGCATCTATCTTTCCATCCTGAATTTGGCTTATGATCTCGGTTTATTTGTACTGGAAATTCTGTCCAGTTTTCGGAAATTTAATGTGGACATGTTTTCTTCAGCAATATGATATGGACCTGGGTCTCCCTGTTACATTTAGTTGCCAGTAATCTCATGCATCATTGTAAGGGTAAAATACCAACTTCGGTCTTGTATTGGTTAGCATTCCCAGTGTTCACCAATATACTTGTTCAACTATGTCCTCAGTCCACTCTTGGGATCCTTGTCTTTTTTAATTTTGGTTACCATTTCCTAGCTTCCATTGGCTATCTTTTCTTACTTAATGTGGTGATTGTAGTCTGTCAGCATAAATGAGTTCCTAAAGCCTGCTGAAGGGGGGAGGTACTATAGTCCAGGAGGACGCAGGGGGGGCCGTGGAGGCCGTGGTTCAAGACGAGGGTATGGTAGTGGCAGCATGATGAACAATGTGGTGGCTCCTTCCATTGGAGATCCTGGGCAGTTCCCAACATTAAGTGCCAAGTGAGATCGATTTTTATCACTTGTCTTCTTCAATCTCTTTTTGGTTTTTCCTCTTTTTCGTCTTTTATTTACTTTTTGACCTTTTATGGAGTTAGTGAGTGACAAAATATCAACGGGAATAATGAGGTTTCCTGTATCAGTTCTCTCGAACGTTTTTAATGTTTTTAAGAGTGTAAATTTTAGGTGTTTTCTATGATCTTTGTGGCTTGATTTGAGTTCAATATCTTGAAAATTAGGACAGATTGGCCATTCATCTTCGTAGGATGCTTGATAATTTATGGCTTCTTAACCGTGTCTAGGCAAATGAGCCATCGCATAATCCATCGGTGCAGGCATAGTCCAAGTAGCCAGTGTGGTCTGTATGCGAAGCCCTGGATTGATCAAAGATGCTTTGGTGGATACACCCTGGTTAAATCGATTTCTGTCATGGTTGGGTTTAGTATGTATAAACCCTGCGATGCATGGCTTGAGGATCTAGTGTGTACATGGGATTGCATGAAAGTAGAGGATGCTTATTTATTTTTACCTTGGACACTGAAGTGAACCGAAATGAGCATCAAGAGGTACCTTCTTTTGAACAAACAAACGAAGAAGGAAAAGAGCGTTAAAATCAGTGAAGGAAACCAGACTTTTAGAGAGCGAAATTCTTTAGAAGACCTCATTCTGTTGTGGGCATATATCTTATTACTTGGGCCGGATGGTTGATGAGAAGAAACTTCTCTGTCGCCGCCCAGCCTTCTTAGCTTACATTTGGATAAATCTTTGACATTTCTCTTAAACCTTCCAACGACTATTAAATCTGCTCAATAGAGTCAAGAATATTCTCTTTATTTTTCTTTATCTAACATAAAAGTAACAATAAGATTAAAGAAAAATAAGAGGTTCTCCCAGTGAATCTCCTTAGAGATGGAAACATTGGATTGCTTTGTGCATTCTCGTTCCTGTGGCGCATTCGAAACCATTAGCTTTTTTATCCTCTTGAACTAGAAGCCTTTTTCTTTATGGCAACTCTCGTAAAATTTGATAATTGTGTGACTATAGGGTTGCTAACTTTCTATTGCTCTCCCTGAGGTTCAAATTCAAAAACTGTCTCTTGACGGCTCTCTCCTTGTTTTTCTTGCTATTGCCATTGAGAGAATATACTGGTGTAGATTTTGGTGATGGGGATGGTATCACTGTTTGGTAGCGTTTGGATAAACTTATAGTTGATTTTTGACTTAAAGATTAAGTCATAATTATAGGGTTTGATCCATTAAAAGGTTTGATCCATTAAAATTGTTGCATAAGTCAATGGTTCAATTAATCTGGTAAGTTGTTGGATCCTAGTTTATTCTCTACTCTCTCTCCTGCATAAGTAACTTTTTAATTTACTAACCAAACACGGAAACATAAGAACTTATGACTTTTGGAGTGGTAGAAGTAATAAGTTGTTAAAAATAAGTTTATCCAAACGCTACCTTCCTCTCCATGAGAATCAAAAGCTGTCTAGAGGCATCTTTCAAATCTTTTCTTGTTCATCTTCAAACATTTCTTCCTCTCCATGAGAATCAAAAGCTGTTTAGAGGCATCTTTCAAATCTTTTCTTATTCATCTTCAAACATTTTGATTTTTTATATACAACAACAGCAACAACAAACAGCCTTATCCCAACTATTTGGGGTTGGCTCGATTTTTCATATACCTTATTTTTAAATTTTCTCAACTATTTGTTAGGGAGATTTTTTTTTATTGCAATATTTTTAGGGAGATTGGTATGCCCTCTTGGAAAAGTTTTGGGATCTAGGAAAGAAAAGGCATGAGAGGTGTCACTGAGATGGGATGGAAATGTGGTTTTTATCCCAAAAGATTTGGTAAGACCACCTAAGGTAAGAATGACAATAGGGACTGACACATCAGCACCAAAACGTGATTTACACATTTTGGGAGATGCTTTACACCTTTTTGGAGAACACCAAATCCGTCGGGTATTTCTAAGGTGTAGATATGGGGCACCCTCTTAAAAAAAGACTAAGGTCCTCCGTGTACCAGGGAAGGACACATCTGCACCGAAAAGTGATTTACTTTTCTTTTTTCAAAGATGATTGTGTCCGCTCCTCTTAACTAATGCTAACCTCCGCTCCTTGTCGGGGGGCGGGCACATCAGCACTGAAAAGTGATGTGCCCCCCTAAAAACTGTAAATCATTTTTCAGCGCTGATGTGTCTGCCCCCTGATAGGGAGTGGAGATTAGCGGTTTTTAGGGGAGTGGACACAATCCTCCCTGCTTTTTTTGGGGTGGGGGGAGAACACCAGGGGACATTGTATGGAATTAAAATGGATGGAGATTTTAAATTTCATTGAACCCCTGTCCCCTGCCCATTTTATTCCATTTGAAGTCCCCTGGTGTCCTGGACACCATCCTAGACAGAACATTTATTTCGTTATAGAATTGACAGGATGGGTCCATGGTAGGTACAGAACATAAGTGATGACATAAGTTCAATAGAAGGTGATAGGCATAAACGGTCACAGAGGGTAATCATGCTTTCATGCACCCTATATGAAATCTCTTGAGACTGCTTCAAAGTACACCCTTACCGCATCTAAGTTTAAGGGTTTAATAAGTTCGTGAAGTGACATGACAGATTAATCGTTTCAAACGTGGAAACGAAATCATTCGATTGTAGAGAATCTAAAATATTGACGAATTTACGGAAAATGATGAGTCTAGAAAATCCAACCCATTGATCCCAGGTCTTTCAATGCACTGAACATGCCCACAAGGACCAATTGAAACAAAAAAAATGACAAAATGCCTTGACTTCTTGATCAAACTATGCTGTTCGTGAGATGGAGGGGTTGAAGGCAGTGGATGAGGGTGGTGATGCTAGATTATAGGTTTTTTTAAAATCATCCTAAAGCAACTAATTAGGGTTATACAACCTGGTTTTGGGAGCGATGAAAAAATTAAAATACTGACAGACACCAAAGAAAAGTTGCTTTGATATTAGAAAAAGAAACTTGTGTTGTATGAATAAATATTAACTTATCAAAATTGAATCGTACCATAAAAAATAAAAAAAAATGTTCTCCTAATTCATTGATCCTTTCTTCACATAGTTTTACAAGTAATGCACCAAGTTGAAGAGCAAACCCTCCGAAGTTTCTTCATTTTGAATTTGTAAGTGAGAAGAATTGGGAAGGTACGCACATCATCATCTACGGGGTAGCATATTATTGGCATATATTACTCAAGCTGAAAGCAAATCAGACAAGACACATATGGTAGTCCTAAGATTCCATCATTGTGTCTTCATTGGAGAAAGGTAATAAAAACAAAGGTGCAGAAGAAAGATCAAATGCAAAAGAGGGATGATTAAAACTTTTTTGAAAAAAACTGTTATTTGGATTCAAGAATGAAAGCGTTTAGTGCTCAATACCGCACACCCCTAAATAAATTGAGCCAATCCAGGACATAGCCAAATCCGATGATCAAAACCAACAAACTGACAAATGAATCCAAGATCATTAGACCAACCGGCCGAGAAAACAGTCCATCAAGTCAAGTTTAACCTGCAGGCATGCAGGTAAGCTTTTCCAAGGGAAAGCTTTGGCTGGGGAGAGGACAAATAACTTCTCAATTAGCCAAGGGGACTGCAGAGTTGCGTTCCCACTCAACAATAGTTCTTGCAGCTCCCTCACACACACACAAAGGATGTTTAGCAATCTCTATAACTCTGCTTACACACAAAGGATGATTAGCGTTGTCTATAACTCTGCTTACAGGCACAACTGCCCTGTATCAGATGGCATCCAAAATGCGACAGCTACATCCGAAACTCTTGCCAAAACAAACGGCTTTAAGAATCTAGCTTGGAGAATACTGGTGCATAAGTAAAGGAGAAGCAGCATGGAACAGAACAAACAAATACTTGATATTGACTAAATTCATTTGTACACGCCTTCTTTTAAATCAAATAGTTGAAAAGAATGGAATTTTAGCAACAACAATTCTGAAACAACTAAAGACAAGCAAATCACAATGAAGCTGGTAGGAAGTGATGAGTTCAAGCAGATAAGAAAAAGAAGGCTAGTTTTACATGCCATGGGGAGTGAGCGTGCAGACAATACAGAGCTGACTAATACTTTCTAAGAAGAGCAGCAGCCGCCCTTCTGGGCTACAGGCTGTCCCTGGAACTGCACCGTTGGAGGCCTGGCATTGTTCATGGCAGGTTGGCTTGCCATCCTGCAGTAAGAAAAAGAAAAAAGAAAAAAAAAGAGGCATGAGAATAGCCAATTGGTCGATTATCCATAAAGGCAAGCACAGAAAAACAAAGTACTTGTTACTAGAAGACCAAGCAAATTTCTTAATTGAAAATGAATCATAGGGCGACAGACATTTCATTAATGGGTTGTTCACGTACTTCCTCTATAATTTGTACCATAACCATCAAAATTATGACAGGTTCAGTGCAAGGTTAACCAACTCAGATTTTTGACTTGATGTGGATAGATCAAGAGTCATATTGATTTGGAAAGTTATGAAATTTTTTTGTTTTTACACTAAATATTTAGAAAATTTTATGAAATTTCAGTATATTTGCATCAAGTATTGTCCATTCTATGATAAATATGAGCATTTTCTAGTAGAAAAATCCAAAATAAATTATACAAACTACTAATAGTCTAATACTAGACTTAACTAAATTCTAAATTCTAAAGTCTAACTAATATAAAAGTACTACTATTAGTATTAATATATTGAAAAACTAAAGTACATCTTAAAAAAGAAAAAAAGAAAAAAATCCAATCTCTAAGGTCCATGCTTATATAAGTAAAAAAACGCTATACTTTAAATCTTTAAGTTTAAAACTTAATCTTCTTATCACTTCATTCTTTGAAGTTCTGAGAGCTCACTTGTTGCAGAGCTTCTTATTGTATTATAACTTGGTTTAAGGTCCATGTTTTAAAGGTTTACATTTCTTTATTTTCGTGTATAAACAAAATTGACTAGACTCGGCTAAGTTACACGAATCAGCCTGAGTCAAAGAAGTCTATCGAGTCAGTAACTTAGTAACTTGGCCTGGCTGAGTAAGGTATAGTTTAGAGTCAACAGCATTACTCGACTCGCTTGGCTTTGGAGTGGAGTCAACTTGGGAATTGGCAAACCATGGTCCAATGAACAGTTTTCTGCCAAACTTTCTTTACACAGTAACCACCAAACTTATTTAAATATACACATCAGAACAAGCAGTACCTGTTCTTGATCTCAGCAGCCATGGCCATGAAGGCCTGTTCCACATTGGTAGAATTTTTTGCACTTGTTTCCAAGAACGGGATCCCGATTTCATCAGCAAATGCCTTAACAACAGAAAAGGGAAACAGAAAGCCCAACAATTAAATTTCTCTGCAAGGGTAGTAGTGTAGTGCGAGAGATTTTGCTTCAACAAAATGCTTAGCTGCTACCGACTCAGCAAAAGCATGTGTGGGTGGAGTTATCAGTTTTACCTTGCCTGTCTCATAAGACACCACTTTGTTAGCAGTGAGGTCACACTTATTTCCAACCAGAAGCTTATTGACATTCTCATTTGCATAACGGTCAATTTCATTCAACCATTGTTTTACATTGTTGAAGCTCTCCTGGTCTGTGACATCATAAACAACCTGGTAAAAAATAAAACCAATATGAGACGAAATTCACTGTAAGGTGTAAACTCAATAAAACTATATCCCAACCACTTAGGGTTGGCTACACAAATCCTGTTCTGCCATTCCACACTATCTAGGACCATATCTACTATTAAATAGAAAAATACTACTTACTATAATGCCATGTGCACCACGGTAGTAGCTGCTAGTGATTGTCCTGAAACGTTCTTGCCCTGCAGTGTCCCACTGCATGATGCAGAAATGTAGAAACAATGCTTCAAACGTTAGCAAGGGAACATTGCCCACAAACAGCTTAGACTGGCAACAAAAAATCAGGATGACTAGAGGCATGGGGCTAAACAGTCTACTATTAGAAAAAGAGTACATTATTATGCATTTATGCCAAAGGGAATATTGGCTCAATTCCCTGCCAGTGCATACATATACATATGGATGGCATATCTCCTTGTCAGTACCCCAATTAAACGTTTTTAGATCTATCATTTCATTTTAAATAACCGGGAAGGGGGAAAAAAGAAGTCAAGATTGGAAGGTCATGTGAATCATGAAGAATCTTTTGAATTTTAGCAATAGAATCCCTTAGTTGAATCAATTGACCATTGGGCCCTCATTCCACAGCATGAACATAATGGAAATAATATCCCAACAAACTTGGGAACCATTACTTTGGATCAGGTAGTGGGTAAGTCCCATCGAAAGATTTTTCATTGTTACATGATGAGAACATGATAATCTGATGTTTACCGCTCATAGACGACATCCACAGATGCAACTACAAATAACCAAGCATTCAATAACAATATGCCTAAAAAAAAAAGAATAAAGAAAAGGGGAAAACAACAACAAGAAACTCACAATCTGAAGTTTAATGGTCTTCCCATCCTGCTCTACAGTGCGGATTTTCTACAGATGAAATGTGAATATACAATTAATACAATAAATTAATGTAAAAGCAAAAATATGGTTAAATGAATAGGTAATAACACTTACAAAGTCAACTCCAATGGTGCTGATGTAACTCTCCAGATATGAATCGTCCTGGATTAAGAGATGAGAAATATATTTAAGCGTGCGCTGGAATTCAGCTTTGCAGAACTATGGAGCAACTGTACCAGGGAAGGTAAAGAGATGTATAAAATGTTCACCAATGACACAATCACATCAGACAGAGATAGCATGAATTAAGAATCATAAACCATGGTCTCATATTCAATCTTCATTAAAAACATAAATTTTATTTCAAGCCAAATATTAGTTCAGTTTGCATGGGTAACTATATATAGATAATATTTGCACCTCTATTAGCACATCTCAATACTCATAAGAAAAGTATAGAACAGTATCAATGTACTTAATTATGTATAATGCTAGACTTTTTCCGTTATTATGATTGGATGCAAACTTTTTTTTTTTTTTTTTGGGGGGGGGTGGGGAGAAGTAAACCAAGAATGAAAAGGAACAAATTAAAAAGGTGACATTTTGCTCATGTTATTTTACATTGATTCACCAAAACTAGAGCCGTTCCGTTACGTCAAGCATTGAAACCAACACTCAGGACAACAAAAACTGCTAAATTTTGTGTTTTCAAAATCAGGTAGATCATGGTACATACATTGACAAAAGCCACAAAAATATAACTTGATATAAATCTATATTTGGTAGATTCTAAACTTTGGAGGTATTTATGAACAAATTTTATGATTTGAATGGGAGCCAAAACCATACTGTAGTTGCACTGCAGTCATTAGATATGATCTCAAGAAAGGGTGGAGTAGGTTTGCTTCATGTTTCATCTGCCAATCTTCCATTAGGCCTTCCACTCCTTTTTAACGAAATCAGCTCTAGGGAGTCAAAGAAAGGAGTCCAATTCACCAGTATAAAATGGGTTATACTTTTCATGGGAAATATAAAATTTTTCACCTTAGACATCCTTTGGAATAATATTGATTATGTAGGTCAAGTCAAAATTTATCGTTAAATGCACAGGATCTTTGCAATTTGCTCATACAAAAGAATTTTCAGTAGAAAATTATTAATAACTCAATTTTTTGGTTATAGAACGTGAACTGAACCCAATGTTTTTTGTTTTGATTGGTATAACCAGAGACACAAATTCCCAACTTGTTGCATTAAAAAACACATCCACATAACTTCCAACTTACAGAAAACATATTGGAACGGAAAGGAAGACAAAAAACTTAATTGAATTCATAAAACTCACAGCAAATCGCAGAAGGAGACATGATTTGCCAACACCAGAATCTCCAATGAGCAAAAGCTTGAACAGATAATCACTGCAAAAGAGAACCACAGAAAAAATAAGCTTCTTTTCAAGTCCTTACTGATTTACAAAAGACAATGATTTTCCTTTTCATCAATAAAATCAAATTGCAAGATATAAATACATAACTAAGGCCATACTATTACACACGTCAAGAAATCTTTTCAGCTTTCACTAAGGATTTCCCAGTTCCCAAAAAAAAGATAAAAAAATGAGAAGCAAGTTATGATGCTATATATTTATGTGATCAAAAGGGTTATTACTAAAAAAAGAAGGTAAGAGTGCTTGCCACTTGAGGAATGTGAAAAAATCATTACAGAAGCCACAGAGCATGCATCTGCACAACTTATAGCCTGCAATGATCTTTACTCTCAGTATGATTGGCACGACAACCATTGCCAATATCTTGTTATCAATATAAATACACGTGGAAAGTATTTAAGACTGCATTCCTCAACTAAAGAAATAGAAAAGCAAACCCCACATGCATTCTTATTAAGTCCATTAATTTCTCTCCATGCTTCCAAAACCAAAACAATCAGAATCGCAAGACTAAACATAAATTTAGCTAAAAAAAAATCTTCTAAAAGTTGTGAAGAAAACACGTTCATAAAGTCTGTGAGCTCTGGAATATATTGACCTAATCGACCTCTGCCAACAGACTACAAAATAAGGCACATGACACAAAAAAGCAACCTAATATCATCATGCTACAGAATTAATATTTTCCCAAAACTATGTAACTGAGGCATTTCTAAATTCCAACTGCAATTCTTGTAAGTGAGATCGTAAAGAAAGCAGGAGACATGGAATCTCATCAATAAAAAACTACTCTAGGGATTCAATTACAACAACACAAAATAAACAAATAAATAAACAAAAGAATCGATTAAAAAAAACCTAATTCATACAAATTTCCTTACTAACTACTCCAAACACAAGCAACCAAAACCAATCACTGGATCTGAAACCAAAGCACCACGATATAGGTTTTACCGTCAGATCGCCACTTACAATCCCAAAATAAAACAAAATTAATTATTAACAATACAATCACCAACAATTTAGGAAACGACGCATAGATCTCCAACAAAAATCATAGACAAAATAAATCTACCCTCCTTTGGAATAAGATCGTCACAGATCTCATGAAATTGAATCAAAATCCCCCCAAAAATAGTAAAAAAGTTGAAAAAAAAAACCGATTTTCATAAAACACGAACACTTTTCGGATCATAAAAATTGGGAGATAATAGAAATCAAAGGATTATTAAAACTTACTACTCCGGATTCATGACTGTATGTCGCTGATACCGACTAAACTACGATCGAAGACGGTGACGGTACAGGAGTCCTCTGCTTTTCCGACCCCAAATTCGAAAGGAACCTCCAACTTTTCTGCCGGAAAAAAAAAAAGTGAGTCGAAGAGCGGATCGGAAAAGAGGGATTTTTAAACGAAACACGAGAATGGTGATGAGAGAAAGAGAGAGGAGGAATTCCATTGACCGGAAAGGTCGGAGATTATAAATAGGGAAAAGCTGAAATGATTGAGGTATAACTACTTTAATACCCATTTCATTTCTTAAATTTACAATTTAACCTTCGATGGGACGATTTTTATTATTATTTTTTATTGTTGCTGTTATTCCGAAGTGTAAGTAACGTAGGGAGCTCGAGGAAGTTATCTCTCCAAAATTTAATGAATATGAGACAGAGACTTGGAATCATCTCCAGCCAGGCTGGAAATATATCACCCCAATACCTATCCAACACGTGTTACATGCTTGTAAGGGTTATTTTGGTAATTACATGATGTTTTATCAACTTTGTGTTAGCTCTGTGTATTTATTTGCTGAGCCACCTTTGTCAGACGTTGTGTCATGTGCTGACTGACCACTCGTACGGTGTACCACAAGACACAAGGGAGTGGGGCCCCACTCAAAAAAGTATATGGACCCACCACCTTTGTGTATTCTGATACTCGGTACGAGTGGTACAGAATATAGGGTTCCAGGTTCTTACACCCAATTTGTCTGTCCATCGAATTGTATTTTAAAATTCAAAAATGGGCAAAAAAATTGAGGTCACCTTGATCGATCTGGTTGCACATCTTGGATTGATCTAGGTTGAGTTTGATATTATAATAATAAAATTTCAATGGATTTTTTTGTGTGGAGATTTGTGCAGAGGCACAAATTGTGTTTATAGACATTAATAGATGATTTTTCATGAATGAAAGGGTGTTAAAGTATTTACGGATGTATCTTTTAAGTGATTTTTTAAATCTATAAATATAGAAAAGGTTTTGATGTTTTATTCACTTAAAAGTTTTTTTTGCAAAATTTTTGGTATTATTCTACAAATGAAAATAAGAATTCTTGAATTGTATCGGATCGGATTTGAATTACAATCATTGTTATTAAATGGAGGATTTATCAGACAATGCAAATTAGAGAAAACAATGTTGTTGAATTCTAGGATGATTATCTATTATACCTTACCAAACCGATTAGAGAAAGATGAATACTGTTTAGGACAATGTCTTCGGATATGCTTCAACACAAACAAATAAGCCTTTCTAACTCTATATTAATTTATGATTTTAATAATCATAATTTCTCTACATTATTATAGTTTGATTTTCTATAATAAATTTTTGTTTAATTTTATGATAGTGTTTTTTTTTCAATTAATTACTGTAAATTAGTTTCTTGTAATAATTTAAAAACACCAATGTCCTCACACACAAAAATGAGGTGTAAAAGGTTAAACAGTAAAAATAATTTTTAAGAGAAAATATAAATAGGAGAATGATTGTCTGTTTTGATAGAGACTTCTATTATCGTGCATTGAGTGACACATGATGTGTTTTTGAATTGGAGAATGATTGTCTGTGTTGACACAGACCTCTATGAGCATTGATTGACAAGTGATTCTTGATGGTATTTTTGAATTTGGTGTCTCTTTTTGAACACCTTGAATACTTTTTTGGAAGTTTTTAACTCCCAAACTCAATACAAATCAACTTATCATTCACCATACACACTTTTTCATTACATAACATTTTCTTCTAAAAAAAAAAGTGTTCAAATGAACATTTGAACTCTATTTAAGTGAGGCACCAAATTCAAAAAACCATCACGTTCCAGCCTGTGGTGTGGTGGCACGGGTAGACAAACAAATTTGGGTGTACCAGATCCTTTGCCTTTTCTAGTTAGATTGGAGATGATCTTGGATATGATAGGCAAAGAGCCTAAATATGCTATGTAACTAGGGTTAAGACTTTTGGTGTGTGTTTGGGGATACGTGTAGGAAAACACTTATACCGGGAACAAGATACCATTAGCATTTACCTCCCCCAAAACAAGGCGTATAAATAAAGGGAAAGGATGTTCTGTCCAGAATTTTGTGTCTGGGAAGGGGATGTCATATGGAATAAGATGGGTGGGTGATGCATTTTTTAATATGAAATATGCATTTTATTCAATAAGACATCCCATGGGACACCATCCTAGACACCAAATCCTGACAGAACATCTTTTCCCAATAAAATATAGTTGATTACAATCCTCTAAGGTGACCCATCTACTATGGCACAGTGATAAAAAAGGAAAGTTGTTTGTAAAATCTGTTTACCTTATTCAAGTTCCCTAAACATCTTAGAATGCCTAAAATCAGCCTTCAAATATATATATATATATATATATTAAAAAAAAAGAAAAGAACCGTAGGGATTAGAAACTCCCCTAAGAATAAAACATTTTCTTTATAGAGTAAGGGTATGCAAGAAGTAAAAAACTAGTTAGACGGAAAATAAGAATAGACCCCACCCACATGCCCAAGAAGTACTATGGCAAGTGAATCCTCTCATTATTGTTTGGTAAGCTATTTTGGGGCAGCTAAGATTTGGTTTGTGTCACCTCTATTATTGAGAAGTTTCATGGACTTGGCTTGTTCCGTTATTTAAGAATGGTTTAATGGATACATCTAAGGAGGAAGAAAAAAATCAAAATCATTAAGAAATTTGCTATCATTTGTTAGTATACATGGAAGGGAAAAAACGATAAGGTCTTTTTTTTAATCTAAGTAATGCGATAAGGTATTTTATGAAGAACCTTTTATTCTTTTAATGAAGAGCTGTTTTAGACACCATCAAACCTCAGCAGATCCTCAGGATGCCCAATTATAATATTCATAGATGGACTCTTCTCAGCTTAGACTTTTTGAAATTCAATTTTGACGGTGTTATTTCACTGACAATGCCTTAGTGAGATTACGAGCGATCATTTGAGATAGACTATTAGGCTAGTGATAGCTCTAGGGTTCCAAAAAAGACCCTAATCTCTCTTCTAAGAGCTGAATGTGAGGTGGCTCTAATAGGGCTTCAAACAGGGGCGGAGCAAGGATTTTCACGTTGGGGGGGGGGGGAAGGGGGGGTAAACCAAAGGATTATGTGTGCCCCCTTAACGGATGCCAATGATGTGCTCACAATCAGAAGGTGAGACATTACATCAAAAAAGTGAAAAACACCCCTAAAAAGTGTAAATCATTTTTTCAATGTGACATGTAACCTGCTGGTTGTAGGCACACTGTTGGCACCCATTAAGGGATGCACGTAATCCGATCCTAGGGTAAGGATTTTCTTGGATTTTAAATCATCTCCAATCTCAATGAACATGTACCACTCCATTAACAGTCAGTGTGTGACATGTGGCTTGACAAAGGGTGTTTGAGCCTATACACATGGGTCAAAAGATGGTATTATAGTAAATATATCTAGTGTTCAAACACTTCTAAGATCTCTAGCCAAGCCTGAGCAGAAAGCCTAGCTCATTTTGCATCTTTTCTATACTTTTCAATTATTTAGTGTTCAAAACATTTTCACAAAAATGCACAATGTCTGTATAAGATATGCATGTAATACAAGGATTGAATCCAATGATCTTCTAGCCTGCCCCCCCCCTCGCCACAAAAGAAAATATAGAAAAAAATTATTTTTGGAAGAGTCTTCTTTCCATTTGACAAGTTTTAGACCAATTGCTTTCTTCCACGTAACAAAAGATCCATTTTTTAGAGCCTTATATTTTAGAGAATAATCAAGAATATTTAAGGACTATTATTCATAGAGCAAAATCACAAGGCAATTAGGATTGTCATGGATAATAGAATTGTCATGTGGCTAATCAACAAAGTCCCCCATGGGGAAATGAATTAGTTTCCTTGGATGTTTAAGCATGTTGTCTACTATAAAGTGATAGCCTCTAGTTTTGAGTAGGTTGTCTTCTCCATGTTTGAAGGAAGCAATAGTGTGAGGCTCACACTTTAGCCAAGCTTTGAGTTTCTAGTTTCTCAAATGTGGGTGGGACAGTGGCCTCTCTTGTCTATTTGTTGAATTTGTGTAACCCTAATGTATTTGCATTGTGCCCTTGCTTCAGTTTTCTTACAAAAAAAAAAGAAGAAGAAAAGACGTGGACAGTGTCGCGCCCTGAAACCCATACTAATAGGGTCATGAATTTCTAGGGTTGTCAATCGTGCCGGACTAAGTTTGTCTAAGGTTTGCCCAAACTCAACCCAACATGGTTTACCCTAGCTCGAACTTGGCCTGAATAAAACTTCAAGCCTAAAAGTTGGGCCGAACTCAACCCATTTTAAAACAATGAGCTTTGGGCCAATTTCGGGCTGCCCGAATTAAAACTCTTTTATTAATTTTTGGGCTATTTTAGGCCCATAATTTCCCTTAAATGCATATTATATGAGTTTTTTTAACTGTTGACATTTGAACTATTTGATGATAGTAAATTTGTTAAATATATATGGATCTAAAAAGAATAAAAATAAAAAAAAAACTTAATATCAACATAAAAATAACATCATTATTTGTTAACTAGTTCGGGCCAGGCTAGGTTGGGCCTCATGTTTAACTTGAGCCTGCCTAAACTTGGTTTGAATAAAACTTTAGGCCTATAAGTTGGGCCAAAACTCGGCCCAACCTGAAATTAGGTTGGCCCGGCCAGATTGTTTTTTAGGTTGGACATATCGGGCTTCGGGTCAGCCTAACCTAATTGACAACCTTATGAATTTCAACACGTGATATTAACAGTTTTCATTCATTCATTTATAACCTTGTATAAATTTTTCGCTTTTCTTTTTCATTTACTCTTTTTTTTTACATAGCGAAATAATACATCAATCATAATTCCCAATAATCATCTCATAACCATTCATTATATTTCCACATAAGTCTGACTGTATAAAATTCTATATCCCATAAACCATAATCATGTAAATAATCTATAAGCATATTCTAACATTCTTATTAAATTAAATCAATAGTTTGACATAATCTAAACCATCATCTAAAAATCAAATACTAAAATCTACTAATTTATTACATCATTTGAAAATTAAACTAACATAACCGAACTTAAATAAATAAAGTCTCCAAACTAAAATAAGTTAATGTCTTATGGCATAATCAAAATCCAGCTAGCTCTTCCATCTTGTATATCCGAATTGCTACTTAGCTATCTCTTCATCATCCGTGGTTCCAAATTTAGATGAGCTTGACAAACTCAGAAACAAAATGGTAAATTAATAAAAAACATTGGATCAAGACTTAGCATGTTTACACCAACAAAACATATACTTTCATATTTACTAATCAATATGCAAAACAATTTGTAAATTAATCTTTTACAATACTAAGCATCTTATAAAAATTACAGTTACACGTATAGAACGGAAACAATGCTAATCAAATTGAATTGAATGGTTAAGTTTTAGAGCTTAACCAAATTGAATTGAATGACTAAGTTTAAGAATCT
>JAOXJP010049614.1:0-16075 GCA_025762735.1 Platanus orientalis
AATTAGACCCTAATTAAGTCTTCTAAGTGATTCCTAGGGTCAACCATGGTCTCAGGGTTTCATGAGCACACACACACCTACCATTTGGTCTCATATACTTGATTTACCTTTCTGTGCATAGAACTGATGTGTTGGCTTCCTTGAGGTAGCTTATAGTTGAGATTTGGATTACTCCAATGATACTTGAGTCTCTTTGGTATTGTCATCCTAGTTTTAAGTCCATCTTCTTAGTGCTTTCCTGGACTCTACTTAGAATTATATAAGTATACAGTTTACATCATAAAGTGTTATCCACATGACCACTACATGTACACACTTTGTTTTGTGCATGGACATTGACAATACATAGACCTAACACTATTAACTTAGGTATCATAGAACTTAAAGTCTTCGACGACTCGACCCTAGTCATTTTCCAAGCCATCAGAGAATGGTTTATCAGAGTTGAGAAATTCTTAGATTATCATGATTGCCTCCAAGCCTTATCTAGAAACTTTGAGTACTTAAGCTTAAGTTTAGTGGCCCAAAACAGAAATCGGTTTGTAGATGCCTTGGACACACTTGCGCTTCTATGATTGACATGTCTCACGATTCCTTGATGAGACCCATTACAATTAAATAGCGATCAAAGCCTACCCATTATCTCTAGATTACAGCAGTAGATTCAAATAGAGAGCCTTGGTTCTTCGATATCAAGAAGTACCTTAAAGATCAAACATTCCCTTTTATGGCCTCCAAAAATGATCAACATACTTTACAAAGATTGGCCATGCACTTCGTCTTGCATGGAGGTTCCTTATACAAGAAATCCCCACATCATGTCTTGCTAAGGTGCGTGGACGAGTCTGAAGCGTTAACCATTATTGAAGATATCCATGGTAGAGAATGTGGTCCACACATGAATGGACTAAAGCTAGCCAAGAAGATTCTTCGTTTGGGTAATTATTGGTCAACTATGGAAGTTGATTGTTGTAATCATGTGAAAAGATGCCACACTTTCCCATCTTATGCCAAACTTATCAAGGCTCCATCTTTAGAGTCACACAATCTAACTACACCTTGGTCATTCTCCATGTTGGGGTCAATGTATTGGGGCCCATGCCTTGGAAAGCAGCCAATGGACATCAGAACATCATAGTGGCTATCGACTACTTTACAAAATGGGTAGAAGTCACATCCTTGTCTACAGTCACAATGAAGAACATGGCAAGGTTCATAAGGAAGGACATCCTATGCCGGTATGGTGTCCCCAACAAGATCATCACAAACAATGCTATAAATTTTGTGGGGAAAGATTTCAAGCTACTCTGCCAAAAATTTAAGATTCAACACCATTGCTCATCTCCTTATAAACCTCAAATGAATGGGGCAGTGGAAGCAACCAATAAGAATCTCAAGAAAATTCTCCAAAAGATGACATCAAACCATTCTAATTGGGATGAAAAACTGTCATATGCATTGTTGGTCTATCGGACATCTATCCGCACTTCTCAATCTTAGGATCTTGGATGAGGCACAAGTTCTAGAGTCAGAATGGGCACAAGCTCAACATGATCAGTTAAACCTCATTAACGAAAAGATACTGCAAGCAATCAGTAATGTGTAGGCCTATCAGAGGTGTATAGATACAACAGGGTTAAACCTAGAGATGTAGAAGAAGGCAACCTTGTTCTCAAAAAGGTCATCCCACATGAACGAGCACCATGAGGATAGCCCCGACTAAATTTTGAAGGGTCTTTCATTGTCAAACAAAAATTATCTAGCGGTGCTTTATTGTTAGGAAACATGGACGGGAAGGATTTCCCCAGATTTATCAACTTAAATCAAGTGAAGAGATATTTCGCCTGATTTATGTAATCTGACTTATGCTAAGAAAATCTTAAAATAAAAAGGCATTTGACTAATTTATGCTGAGACATCTATTCTCATGATAAACTTCCCTCAAATTGTTTCATTCCTAAAGATTACTCATGTTAGAAGAAAATACTGGTTCAAAGAAAAAAAATGACAAAAAAGAGAAAAAAAAGGGAAAGAAAACAAGAAAAAAGAACCGTTATCCTCTGCAACGTACAGGGATTCTTTACAAGTAGGGAATTTTATAAAGAACTATGATTTCCTTCCAACATGGTATAATCTTCTCTTTGAAAAGGGAAATCTCCCGGTCTCATTCAATGAATACAAGATTTTGTAGAGAAACATAATCTTCTTCCCGACATGGTATTCATATACAGAACCATAATCTTATTTTCAAAACAACAGAATTTTGTATAGAACCATGATCTTGTTCAATAACATGTAAACCCCGCAAGGAGACCCCAAAATATCCCTTCAAAATTGTGCCTTACAAAATTATTCAGGTCCTTCAACATTGTAAGAAGTTTTGAGCACTAGTCAAAGTATAGAAATCAGGCATGTAATCATATTTTGACAAAGTATAAATCACCCTGCTCGGGTATCCTAGACTTTGACCTATTTGTATAAGTAGGGGCAAAAGGGGATAAAAAAAGGAGAAAAAAATTTGAAGTTTAAAGTGAAAACCATAAATGGCGCTCTAACACGGGCTTGTTGGTATTCTTATTAGCAAGGGCAAAAAAGGGAGCAATAAAGTTCAAACTTGGAGTGAAAACCAAAATTGGCATTCTAAGTCACTCATCTTTCAACATCCAAATTTATCAAAGGCAAAGGAAAATTCATCGTATTTCTCCCAAGTTCATTTCAAATCTTCATCATTTATAAAAGAACCTTTCTTCATAGTATATGCAAGCAATACTCAATTCATTTTTAGATTAAACATTCAAGACATTACCCCTGTTTGGAAGTCCTTAGGGACCTAATCAAACCATTCATTAGGATTTTGGAATAAAGATCTCTCACATGCAGGCAGCAACCACCAACAACTTAGATGTCACAGTTCAAATCATCAATCAACCAATTTGGTCATGCTTTGCCGGCAAAGTATCAAGATACATGCCTTCTTCAAAACTTCTTAGGACATCCTGGTCTGAAGATTTATAACGATAGGTATCATGCGGACCAATTCAATCAATGGCCATTTTGAGGGCCACACAAAAAACACAAAAAAGGGGGGGCCACTTTGAAGGTCGCATTCAAAATAGTCTTTGAGGCCATTTTGAAGGCCGCTTTCAAACAAACTATCAAGCCATTTTAAAGGCTGCATTCAAAATAGTCCTTGAAGCCATTTTGAAGGCCACTTTCAAACAAACTATGAAGTCATTTTGAAAGCCACATTCACAATAGTCCTTGAGGCCATTTTGAAGGTCACTTTTAAATAAACTATTAGGCCATTTTAAAGGCCGCATTCAAAATAGTCCTTGAAGCCTTTCGAAGGCCACTTTCAAAATAAACCATCTAGCCATTTTGAATGCCACTTTCAAAACAGACCATGAGGCCATTCTAAAGGCTGCTTTCGAAACAATTCATCTAGCCATTTTAAGGCCACAAATCATTATCATTTACCATTTTGAAGGTCACTTTCAAAACAAAACAAAACAACAAAACTTCATTTGGTCATCTTGAAGGCCACATTCAAAGAAAATCATGGTTGATCCAAGCCACCAAAAACAACTTTCAGGCCAATCCAGGCCATAAAAACAAATCTTTGGGCTAATCCAGGCCACAACAAAAAACTTTCAAATTCAAAGTAAACCGTTAGGCCAATCCATGTCACAAAAATTTTAGGATGACAGACTAGCCATTGTCAAAATCTATAAATTGATGTTACACTTCAAGCGTGAGCCATATCACATCATACCATGGCCTATCTATTATCCATGATGTAATCCCTCAGAGGTATTCATGACATAATATTTAGCACCAATCTTTTTGGATCACCATAGGTTTTAAAGCAAGCTGAAAAACTTTTATCCCAATTGAAGCCCTGTCAGCCGGTCAAGTTTAGTAATTCCATGTCAAGGTGATGTTACAAAAAGGAAAATTGATGTTACTCTTCGGGCATGAGCAATATTACATCATACCATAGTCTATCTATTATCCATGATGTAATCCCTCAAAGGTATTCATGACATAATATTTAGCACCAATCTTTTGGGATCACCGTTGCTTTTGAAGCAAGCTTAAAAAAATTTCTCCCAATTAAAGCCCTATCAGCCACTCAAGTTCAGTAACTTCATGTCAAGGTGATGTTACAGAAAGGCAAATTGATGTTGCTCTTCAGGCGTGAGCAATATCACATCATACCATAGTCTATCTATTATCCATGATGTAATCCCTCAAAGGTATTCATGACATAATATTTAGCACCTGTATTCGGGATCACCATAACTTTTGGAGTAAGCTTTAAAACTTTTCTCTCAATTGAAGCTCTGTCTCACCGTTTAGGTTTACTAACATCATGTCTGTGATGGTTTTATAACAAAAGGCAATCTTTCTGACATTTCAGGTGTTCAGGTGTAGTCAGGTGTCAGAACATCATACCATAGCCTATCTATTATCCATGATGTAATCCCTCAGAGGTATTCATGACATAGTATTTAGCACCGATCTCTCGGGATCACCACAGCTTAGAGCAAGCTTAAAAACTCTCCTAATTAAGCCTTGATCATGCCACGCAGGTTCAGTAACTTCACGTTGGTAGTGATCTTACAAGAAGGGAAGTTGGCATTAGCTCTTCGGGTGTGAGCAATGTCATTCATCATATAGCCTATTTATTTCTTGCATGATATAAACCTTTAGAGGAATTCATGCGAGGAATATATAGCATTAATTTTTCAAAATCTCCATTGCTCTCGGAGAAAGCCTTTAAAACTCCTATCTAAGCCTTGTTTGGCCCTCTACTTGTAGCATTCACGTCGAGACACTGTAAGGAATGGTAGAAACTGCGATACTTGTCGATCAAACAAGCAAGTAACGAAATTCATTCCCTAAGTCTATGTAATTTTTAGGTCTGTAGCGTAAGCTTTTGTGTTCACCTAAGACTAGAAAAATCACCCTCATAGCACTCGATCAATCCAAACCATCCACAGCTTTCCAAAGAGAGCATAACAACATCTCCTGCAGAGTCCTGTCTAAGGCTATGTTGATGCACCAGGGGGCATTCCAGTTTATCTTGTTCTAGGTTGAACCAATTGATGACCACTCTATTTAGCCAGTTATTTGTTTCATGACTCACTAAGGTCACCTTGTAGTACTGCTTGACGCAGCACAAGTGGTTCTATAAATTCAATCCCTAAAACTAGCAATACTTTGAACCACGATTTCAACATCATATAAGGTTCAAACAACTATTGTCTAGCACGGTTAACTTCGACCTCCACAACTTCTCAGAGAGAGTGAAACATCACCCAATTATGTTGTTGATCAAACTGTCGTCGTTTCAACAAGCTGACCTATTAAGCATAGGCTATCCCATGACATGGCTTATATTGAGACATAAGCGATTATCGCATTCCTTCCAAACATTGTGTGATATGCCTACTGTGATAGCGACTGGGATGTCATTATCTGGGCAAGGCACAACAACTGATCCTATGGGATCCCACCCTAGCTTCAAGGAAAGAATCATTGTAAAATTTCCTTTGATTGGTCTCAAAAACAATAATGTGGTTCACAAATGACGACAATATTACAAATTCAATCCATAGTCTATATACTCCATTAATTTATGATGTAAACCGTCAAAAGTATTCATAAATAACATACAGCATTAACCCTCAAAGGTCCCATGGCTTTTAGAGAAAGTTACCCAAAATCTCTCCTTGAGTCCTCCAGCTTGTAAACTTTGTCTAGAACAGGGGAAAAGAATACAAAACTGTGATGTCGCTCACTTTAGACGGTGACAACATTACAGATCAATCCATAGCCTACATGCCCCATCAATTAATGATGTAAACCCTCAAAGGAATTCATAAATGGTATATAGCACTAACCCTCAAAGGTCTCATAGCGTTTCTAGAGAGAGCTCCCCAAAATCTCTTTGTGAGTTTCTTCATTTGTAGCTTTTATCCAGAATGGGGGTGAAAGATACAATCCATTCAATAATTTATTTGAGATATGGTGCTTGTAACCTTTGTCCAAGATAGTGATAAATGATACAATCAACTCCATAAACTATGAGAATCTTGTTCATTGTAACTGTTGTCTAAATCAGGGACAATTTACACCAACTATTATGAGAATTCTATGAAAAATCTTTTGTCCAAGACAAGGGCAAACAATACAATTGTCTTCTAAGATTATGTATCACGATTGATACATAAAAAAAAAATTCAAAACCAGGACTCTTAAAAAAAGAAGTCCAACAAATCCTTCTTACACATTTCAACAAATAATCATTGGAAAGAATCATTAAGAAAAGAAATTTATTGTTAATAATCAAGAAACAAGTATACAAAAGATAACAAATCTAGAAATAAAGAGAAATGTTAAGATCATCATATTGGTTTGCATGAATTTACAGCTTTTGCATGGTCGGGTTTCTGCAATGCTTTCCGCAAGGTTTTTAAGCAGTTGCGCCCTATGTCAATGACTTACATGTCCCTCGACGCAGTGCATATGCTAATAGTAACACCACTAATGGCAGAGGAAGAACCATTAGCCTAAGTATAACTCATGAATAAACCTTATCTTTCAAAAATATAGATAATCATTCAATCAGCTAAGACTAAATTTCCAAATTTGACAAAAATATGATTCACTTCAAAAGACCCTAGAAGGTTGAAACCAATTTTAGCCCTTTAGTTCTACTAACCAAAATAGTTATGTGGGTTTGTAAAACAACCTACCTAATATCCATGAGTTATACAAAAGTGAAAGTACTATCTCAGCCAAGTCAAAATTTAGGTGCTTCTTTCCTTTGCTACGTATGGCTTTGCCACACATACCAAAGAGGGGCATCTATCAGCACCCAAATTTTGAATCGGGTCAATTAATGGGATTAGATGGGTTCATTATAGGATGGGATAGAGCCAAGGTCTAGACACCCCTAAACTTTAGATAGTCAGGCATTCTCCATGGATACTATGGTCGCAAGCGCAATAATGATATCCAAACTCTATCCAAAGATCAACCAAGCTAAACCCTAATTTCCCCCTAAAAAGGCACCCTATGACTCCAAGGGTCCAAGTTTTGATCCATCAGCTCCATTTCGTTCTGAATTTTCCAACCTTTGTAAGCCTTCCCACATTGAAACATGAAAGGGCTAGAAAATTACCATTTTACCCCTACACCTTTAAAAATCTCAACTATAATCTATTGGACTTAGTTTCTCTAAGACTCCTCGGCCTTCATAAGTCTTCCCACATTGGAGTATTTTGAATCTTCCAACCTTTATAAGCCTTCCCACATTGAAGCATCAAAAGACTGGTAAATTACCATCATACCCTCAGGCTATTGGACTAATTTTCTGTAGGACTCCCCGGCCTTCATAAGACTTCCCACATTGAAGCACAAAAGGCTAGAAAAATTACCATTTTACCCCTATATCTTCAAAATTCACCATTTCTCTCAAAATTAGACCTTCGGTAAACCCTAGACATTGCCCTCATCATCCAAATGGCTCCAAGTCAAGTCTTGTACCCTCCCATCCTAATCATCTACGAGGCTGTCAAAAGAACCAAGATATCCAAAGACTCAACAAACCCAAAAGTCTCAATATTTCTCCAAACCCCGAAAAGATAATTTGGGCCATATTTAACCTACTGCAAGTCCCTAAAAGGCCTCCGGACAACCAAATTCAAATCAGTCAAAGGCTAATTCTCAATTTTTTTCTGAGCCTTCAAGACTAACCATCAAATTCAAGTATTGACAGGGCCATTGTACATCAATTTCTCCAATCTCCCCAAAACAAGACCAATTATTCTGTAGCAAGTGATAGAACTTCAGTAGACCCCCGAAAGTTCATCATAGATCAAAACTTAACTAATCAGTGGCCCCATCATGGCAAGCCCAAGATCTCCCAAGAAAAAACACATCAGGCCTTCTAAGAAACCCAATATGCCTTGATCACCCCAGTCTCTCTTAAATCATAGTAGAACCACTTTTTTCATCATTTGACACTCGGTGAACCTCTGAGAACTCTCCGAGAATCCAAATCCCTCAAGGTAAGACCCATTTTCTCAGTTTTTTCAAGATCTTTGATAAACACCCTAATAAATAAGTCAATCTATAGATCAAACATAGACCAATTGCCTAATTCTTCTTAAATCCAAGCTGTATTTTTTAGCCAAGTGTCATTCCTTCGAGAGCCTCCCATAAATTCACCAAGAATCAGATTGTCAGCCTGTCAGGTCCTGCAAACTCATAATTTTGAGACCTAAAAATGTAATGACCCCAATATTTCCATCAAAGACCAAGGAAAAATCTTTGTTAATTCTATGGGAAGTTCGGTACGAGACAAATCAGGGTTTCGGACATAGATTTTGACTTGAGTATTGGTTTCACGAACATTCAGAGCTTGTGTCTTCCAAATTTTGAAGGCCATCTTTCATATCAAGATTTCAAAAATAAATTTTACCATTTTACCCTTTTTATACAGGCACGAGTCATTTCGGAGCCGTTTGGAGTCAGTTTTGACCTACCTACCCGGCCCCAAATCCAATTCTAACAGTTGCATTACAACCAAAACATCTGGGAGATGCAGAAAACTCATAAGCCTAAAAATATTTAGAGCTATAGAACCCAGAAAACACAACTAGACCTTAAATGAGAAAAACCCAAAAAGCCATTGATATTTTCAAGTAAAAGTAATCATTACATTTCAAAAAAACACCTTTTTACTAAAATACCCTAAAAGTGCTTTAGATCTAAGCCCTTCATTTAGAATATTCCAAATAAGGGGCTAGGATCTCAAGGCCTATAGCCCTAGCCCATGCTCCCTTGCCCACCTCCTCATCTACACCACTCATTCTCACACCCCCTCTCCACCACCCATTTCTCACCTTCCCCCTACACCACTCATTTCTCACCCTCTCCCTACACCACCCATTTCCCTTACCTCCTCACCTCACCCATATAGTCCTCTTAGCCACATGTCTCTAAACATGTGGCTAAACCCCTCCATATTGCCCCCTTCACCACCACATGTGGTGATAGGACCCACTCCCCATGTCATCCATGACATCCACTCCCATGGCCCCCATCTCTTGGTCCCCACTTATAAAACCCCTTCAAATTTGAAAAAAGAAAAAGAAAAAATGAGGAAAAATCTAGACTAAAAAAAACAAGAGAGAAAAGAGAAGAAAGAAAAGAAAAGATAGAAAGAAAGGAAAGAGAAGGAGAAGGAAGAAAAGCTTGGACCAGGTTGGTCCCCTCCCCTTTTCATTTATTTTTAGACCCTCCTTGTTGTAAGGGACCCATCCCTGAGATCAGACAAGCTTGTCTCCCCTCATTTATTCCCTTTTTAGACTATTTTTTATGTGAAGATCATAACTCCTCTAACTAGAGGATTTAAGTGCTAAGATTTTAACTCTAAGTCACTATCATAGTGACCCACATGTCCACCAAATTGTATCACAAGAGAAGGCCATTTGGCCCACGAAATGGACCCCACTTGCTCACTGTGCAGGTGTGTTTTACATAAATTTATTTTTTTATTCATTAGCTAACTAATTTATACAACTAAGGATAGTTTTTGTAATTCATTTTTTTACAGTTTCATAATTTTACTGTAATTTAGTTAGAATTAATTTTTCTGTTGTTTTATTTTATATTACTCTTGTCATCATGCTTGTTTGCTAAATAAATTTTTATAGACTTAGTTTTTTTTCTAAATTTTGTACAATAGGTTCATAACGTGTTATGAATATTCTCTATCAAATTTGGGCTCAACACCATGAGTGTAGGCCCCGGAATGGGTCCCACAACCTACTAGTTTTTAGGGTACAATGTTATTTTGCACATAACCCATCCCTTTCAAAAAATCCAAACAAGATTTTCCCTTTTTCAATTAGGCTAAGATTTCTCCGAGGACTCTCTAAGACAATTACCTAACCCCTTGAAAAATCCCAGGCCTAGGGGACCCCATTTAGTGGCCCAAAACCCAAAACACAAGTTGTTGGTTTCTGACTTAGAACCAATACGCTTGAACTTTCACTATTATGAAAAATCAGGCATACTAGAAGTTCAGGCGTACAGCCTAAGATCTAGCATACTAACCTAAAATTCTAACATCCTTTTGTGTCCAACCATTAGTAAGGGTGGGTGCACCCTTAAAAGGCCCCTAAGAAGAACCCCAAATCCCTGAACTTACTAAAACAGCAGAAAAGGGTCTATTGGGATCAATATGCCTGGACTTCCACTTCTGTGAAAGATCAGGCATATATAGTGTTCAATCGTACAACCTAAGATCAGGTGTACTGTCTTGGACATTTTTACCCTTATATTCCCAAATGTCCAAAAGTCTATAAAAGACTTATAGGACTTCTTAAATATCTCAGGAAATAACTCCATAACTCAATGTTCACTGGAATAGCAAAGTAGGGTCCATCTGGACCAATACGCCTAAACTTTCACTTCTATGAAAGATCACGCTTACCCAAAGCTCTGGCATACTAAGTGAAAGTTCAAGCTTACTAACAGAAAATAAACAAAATCGAACTATTGAAATCAAAATCTTGTTTAATATCATTAAGGTATTGTTAGGTCAAAGAAGTCACCCGTGCCTAACACCTTCCCCAATTACAACCAAACAGTATACCCTGAATCTCTATATAGACCCAAACCAATCCAAGAGTCATCTTAGGCCTATGAGCCTAACCTGGGTTGCAAGGGCCAAACCCCTCTTTTCAAGCAGGAAAAGAGGCAAATGTCCAACTCCATATGTAAACATCAGAGTTAGTGGAAACTCCAAAATGCGAGGTTGACGGTATTCACCGTGTTGAGCTTTACATCCTGCAGAAGTGGATGCGAAGACCCCTCGAGTCTTTCCGCAATGCCCACAGTAGTTGATTAATAAAATTGAGAAGTTAAAAGTGGATGTAGGCCCTAGTGTGGTCGAACCACTATAAATCTTGTGTTGTGGATTGATTATGTGATTGTTTGTCTCTTTGCTATTAAGCTTGCAACTACTCTTGCACACCACGTGTTTGTCAATATTCTTGAGTAAACACTTTATAGCACACACACTTGGTTTAATTCTAAGAAGATTAAAGGTGAATTAAAATCAATCCTAACATCTTTAAAGGGGTCAAAGAAATTTAGAAATCATATTCCCCCCTAGGATAAACCTATGTAGTATTTCACACTTAAAGTTATATTATAGTTCACTTAAATGAGTTTTAGCATGCATACATATCAGATTTTAAAATCGAGAAACATTAAACATTAAAAATGTATGAAATAATAAACTACATAACCAAATTCAGCATTCATCACATATGATCATCAAGTAACTTAGATGACCAATTTAGATTCTTTTGAATAGTGGGTTTTAAGGGTGGTTTATATGTCTATTTAGAAGATATTGAGAGGTCTAAACAAGGTTGATATTCAAGCAAAACAGCAAGGTCATCTAAGTAAGTTTCATGATCATATATGTAGAAAAATTCTAGTTTGGGTATTTTATGTTGGGGCAACGTAAAAAATATAAAAAATAATTTTCAGCACTTCGATAATTTTTTTTAAGTCATAAAAAAATCACAGAAAAAATTTAAGGCCTTAAATCCTTTATTAGCATGTAGAAAAAATTCCTACTATAGCAACGATGTTGTCCCGAAATTCACAAAACGAGTGGAAATAATGGTTCAATCTCAACCAGTTGCCATCCAATTTAGAAGATGTCTATGCCCTGAATAAAGACCTTTGAAAAACTTTAAAATCCACCAAAAAATGCATGCTCAACATCTCTCTAAAGAGAGAAAACCACAACGTCAAAAAGGATGATCTAGGAAGACCCAAGATTGTGTGTGATGACACCTATGGGAATGCACACGATTTTGGCTTCCTCAACCAATCAAAATCTGATTTTTTTAACCTTCCAATATCATATTCAATAAAATTCATTCCTCAAGGGATTTATCTAGGTCATAATGCAAATCACAAAACTCACTTGATTCGGCCAAATAGTCATAGAAAATCATAAACCGAAAATTTATCACACTTTCTTGCTTTGGATTGATGCAGAACTAAGTGCAAACTTTTCAAATCCTTGTAAAAGATGATATTGATGATAACAACTCCAATCGATGTAGAACGTAGCCGGATAGGTAAGGGACTCCACCCTAAGCATCAAACATTGCTTGGAGGACAACCATTCTAGGTTTTGTAGCTTCAAAGTTTATTCTTCAAGCTCTAACTGTATAAACACCCACAAGACTTGAGAAAACCTCAAAATTTTCATTTAATTTTTCTTTTTTATGTTCAGATGGCTAAGGGGCTTTATAATAGCCTCTCACATGTTCACGCTAGTTAGGGATACATTATTATAAAGGAAAATAACTAAAATACCCCCTATATAGCTCATCTTCTGAAAAAACCTTAAAATTGCCCATATTGGACAATTTTATCCTTGGTACAAAGCTCTGTTTCTCTCTGCATCACTCCCAACATAAAATAATGTCCCCCCATGTCACAAATTACATAATAAAATCTCAAATAAAAATAATAACTGAAATAAAATTCAACTGAAATAAAACTCTGTAATAGTAAATCCCTGAGCTCAAACATCTAGACTATAAGCATGCATCTACAACTATGAATGTGGCAATGTCTCTAGCATGGGTCTAAGCTATCAACCAGATAAAATAGATGGTCCTACCTCTCTTGAACTAGCTCTGAAATGAAGGTCTGAAATCCCCATCAAGATGCTCCCGCATCATACTCCCCACCTAAGAAGACGTCGACTCTATCAATGTAGGACTCATGTCCCTCTCTATCATGTATGTGTCAGGACCCACATATAAAAACTTTATGCAATCTAGTCTCAGATACAAGAACATTGTCACTGGTATCCAAATACTGCCATCTTCTAGCTTGCCTGCCCACCTGATGAGATATAGCTGCAAAATCTCCTATCTAGTGGATAAGGTAACATGCTTGTATATGGTCTCAAACTCTCCTACTAGTGCTAGTAATACAGATAATGGTATAGGTAGAAGGAAGGAGGTCGCATCAGGCTTTAGTCTAGTAAAAGGGTCTAAAGAAATAAAGGCATGTCCACGTAAAGTAGCTTGATTCTCTACATAGAATGTAAAGCTAATATCTGACTCATATGATAAATCAATCATACATGTAATAGTTTTAAAGTGTCAAGAATTTATAAAGCCTTGAGTCTATAGCATGTGAAATCACCATAAATGAAATCATAACCTAAGACTCGTGATATACTCTACGAGAATCAGCTAACTGATTATATCCATCATTAACCCAGACATCTTTCTTCTTAAACTCCTCATGTAGTAAATATGTATTGAGTATAAGATGCACAAATAGATGCAACAATGAATACAAACTCTAGTATTCTATGGGATGCAAAGATGCAAACAAATTTTAATCAATATGAGATATTCTCCCATGACATAGAATAGGTTCCAACTAGACATTTCAATAATGAAACATGCATGTTCAGTAAAGGACCATGACTCTTGATTACCGCATCAAGTAACCCATCAGTAGGTGGATGGCAATCATGTGACAAGTGTTAAACCAATGGAATTAGCATATGTGCACCCCTGGTCTTCTATAGTACCTTCTAGAAATGCCTAATAGATAAGTCCCAATTAGGCACTAGGGAATTGGATACACTAGAGGTATGAACCACTATCTCAAAAATTGTGTGTACTCTAGGAACAAGTGGTTCTTTCTTAGGTGAAAGATCTAACAAAGTGTCTAGGATAGGGTCAGGTTTAGGCACAACAAGTCTACACACTAGAGTCTCTATGGGTACACTCACTTAGAACTCCTGAACCTCTTAGACCTCATGAATCTTCTGCTCAGCATCATGATCAGGGTTAAGTACAACATAACTAGACGCTAAGGCCTTTACAGATATGCTCTCCTGAACTCTTTGAACCTCTTGGTGAATCTCCTGAGGTTCTTCTTCTTCCTCATCATCACTAGGTATTTCCATTGCAAAAGGTTCATGCAGCTCATCATCTCTCACTCTATCTAATGACTAGTCCTCTTATGGCTCTCCCTTACGCACAGTGTCTTTTATAAGAAAAGTATGTTCTATCTGACTAGGACATTGTTCAGGGTATATTGTAGGTAAACCCTCAACTACATCCTTTTCTTCATTGGGACTAAGCCTAAGTCTAGAGGTACTAAGACCTGGTATAGGTGGTTGTCCACCAATAGAGGCTCCTGTCTTAACATCCTTACACATAGGATCTAGGAAACATAAAGTAGAAAGCCTCACACACCTCTCCATATCCGGGGCTAGTCTGTAAGCATCCTCTAAATCAATGATATAGTAAAGATGGAGTTCTTTTTGTATCTCAGGTCTAAGCCCTCTTTAAATCTAATGGTGGTCATAACTAGGCTCTCACTGACTCCACATTTCAAACAACAATCATGAAACCACGTAATGTACTCAGCTACAGTAAAAGTGTCATGTTTGATAAAAGATACTACACTAGACTAACCATAAGGCAGGATATGCCTCTCCCTAAGTCCCTCATGTCTCTCCAACCTCTCAGATCCCTATATTCTTTAAGGTCACTGTTATACCTAGACTAATGATCCAACTTAATGAACCAAAAATCTAGGGTAGTTTTACTTGCAAGTATACTAGTTTTATATTACATTACAAGATCGAATCCACAGGGATTGACTTATGAAACAAAAACAAAGATTAAAGATGAGAAAAAAAAAAAAGAAATAAAAGAGATCTGATTCAGGTTTCCACTCCGTAGTATGAAGCAGCAATATGTAAAAATAGGAAAAACTATATTAAATTAACCTAAGGCTTCAAGGATCCATTTAATAACTTGTAACTTATTTTAAATCAAATTATCACTGTTAGAATCGAATAAAGATTCTACCTAACCGGATGATCACACCGTTAAAACATAAGAAATAATTGCAAAATTGAATATTTGGAACAATTATGTAATTTGTTAACAAGTCCTAGGGACTTTTTAAGCATTTACTATACACGGGTTAATGATAAATCAAAGAGAGTTTATAAACTTGAATATTTAACAAAAGAAAATAAAAAATCCAATAAAACAAATTGCATTAAAATCCAAAATAAAATTACAAATGACTAAATTTCACCTCTAACCTTGGTCTAACCTTTAGCTCATCATCTTCCCAATACAAGCCATGAAAATAAAAGACTAAAACCCTAAAAATTAAGAAGAGAAGAGAGGAGAATAAATTATAAATTTGTGTATAGTGTAACACCCCGCACCAAGATGCATATATTACTATGTATATATCACACTTAGAATCCTAACACATGTCACATAAGATATGTACATACATAAGACCAATAAAATACACATATGTCGATCTAATCATTAACATAACTTTAGAAAGACACCAATGAAAATATAAAAAGAATCTAAAAATAAAACTTATACTTTTGGATAGACATAAAAGTCTAGATTCTTACACAACATACGGCGAACAAAACAGACACCAAACAAAAAAGTTAAAGACAATTTACTAAACAAGGAAAAAAATAGTTAAAGACATGATAATTTACTAAACAAGGAAAAAAATAGTTAAAGACATGACAATTTCTGAAGCTGTCCTAGACAAATGGCATAACTTCGTAGGTCAACATATATCAATCCTATAGGAATCACCTTACAAATAATATATGCTTGGAAAGATCTATAAGTCTACTTTCTAATGCGATAAACGGTAAGTGAATTAAAGTTTTCTAGAAGAAATTATGACAATTTTCTCAAAAAATGTTTATGTTATCTTGTATGGTATGAATCAGTAGATTTTGAGATAACTTTAAAAATATATTAATAAAAATATAGAACGAATTAGAGAGTAACCCTTATATATTTGGAAAGATCTTGAAGTCTAGTTTCCAACAAAAAAACGATGACTTAATCTAAGTTTTGTAAAGAAAGTTATGACCGTTTTTCCACTGAGTGTCTGTGTTGGAAAAAAAATTCTGGTGGGATGACGTTATCAAAGCGGA
>JAOXJP010049624.1:0-16075 GCA_025762735.1 Platanus orientalis
GCTGTGGTAATTTGGTCAGAACTTTCTACCCCAATATCGGATTAAGAAAAAATACACAGCTCTGGAAAGAAGATTTAAAACCTGACAACATTGCATTTCACAAAAAAGAGCAAATTCGGACGTTTTCTAAGTTGAAATCGAGCTGGAAGTTAATCCAATTGCGGGTGACGGGATTTGGCATATTTACACTCCAATATTTCCTTGTTTTTTCCTTTTTCTTAAAAACCCTAAAAAAAACATATAAAAGGGATCTCACAGCCCAAGTTCAGACGACTCTTTCAACCTTCCACCACCAACCATTAGAGCAAATCAAAGTACCTTGGAGCAAAATATCAGATTGTGTAAGTCACAGAAGAAAGCGGAGTATTCAAGTTCATAGGTCAAAAGATAATAGTCTAGGCTTTTTCTCCATCTCCCCTCATTTCATTACTTTCTATCTAGATCTTTTTAGAATGTTTAGTGAAACTTTATTTCTGAATTTTCCTTTGATTACGAGTAGTTGAACCCCAAGCTTAAACATGGATTCTTATGAATGAAGTTTTGATACAATTTTTGCTTTCATGATATGACTGTGTTAATGATTTTTTTATGAGGATTGCATGTTTGCATATTTCTTGAGATTCGTCGTTGACTTTGGTTACGTCGGATCCTTGGGAAAGTTTCTACAACATAATAGCATGGTTTTGCATATCTTTAAACTGTCATTGAATGAATACTCTTTAATGATAATCTTTGACCTAAAAAATTACATAGTTGCCTGATTCATCCTCTCAATGAGATGTTGACACACCAGGGGATTGTTTAAGATCCAACCTTGACCTTGGTCACACTAGATGCTAGGGAGAATCTCTGTGCTGTGTTAGTGAACCCTTTTATGACAAATCAACACTTGCATAATTTGAGGGTTAAGATATTCCCTATTTTTATTGCCAAACACTCTGGTTGGGAATAACACATTATTCTCCCCCAACTGAGATAACCGAATCAAAGTTTATTTATGATTTTCCATGGGTAGCCCCGAACCCCTAATGTTCATCTCATGATTTAATTCATAACTCTTTAGTTCATTTTTGTCATTTCTTTAGAATTAGTATGTTCAATCTTTTTTTCTACCACGAGGACACAATCAAACTCCCTTTTTGATTCTTACTAATTTTTCATTTCCATCTTTTTCCCTTACGGTTATTTATTCTTCAGTCCCTATGAATCGATCCCGGTCTTACCGAGTTTTTTCTACTATTTTGCTACACCCTGCACTTGGGAGTTATTTTGTTCTGCATAGTGTACTCTTTGGAATACATGATTCATATCGTAGCAGGGGTGTTACAATCTACCCCCCTTACAAACAATTTGTCCCAAATTTTTCAAAAATTTGGCATACATAATACAAACAAGCAAGGATATTTTTCCCGTATCTCTGTTTCTTCCCTAGTAACAAAAATTTAATTGGATTACATAATATATAGAAGAATATAATCAACACCCTTCTAGGCTACAAAATTTGATATCTTAGTAACCAATCATTCAAAAAATTTGAATTAAAATGCACTCGAAAACATTTCATTAGAGTTTTACATAGCGATTCTTGAAACCCTACAAATGTCTAGTTCTCGCCCATTTCATTAAATATTCGAGCAATACTTTTGTAGCCACCATAGAGCAGATCTATGATTTCCTAGATACCAATTTTTTTACCCCCCAAATTATGATTCTTTCATATATATAATTTACAAGTAATACATTTCAATCACATTGTTTATCATGAACACTTAGCTAGGCAATTCCACATGCCACCATCGGACTTAAAATCAAACACCCGGTCAGATTCAAAGACAACAATTGTTCAGTCCTTCCAAGGTGTCGTCACACACATAGAGATGATAACCAATTTCAATCTACCTAAGACATTATTCACATATGTAGTATGTTCATACATAACCATTACAGTAAAGTATTTCTTACATATAAACGCTTTCATAATCAACCTATTTCAAGCAATAGCTTTCACATAAAAATGATGGAGATCTCGTACTTGTATACAGATGGAATTCTTCTGTTAATACACAAATGGATATCTCATACTTAAATACAGATGGTTATCCCATACATGGAGACATAGATGGTTATCATATGCATGAAGACACGGATGGTTATCCTATGTTAGGCCAACACAGATGGTTTTCCCGTATTAGAATATGGATGAAATACCTGTGCTCAAGGTACAGAAAAGATAACTGGATGCACCTTTTAGATTCTCTTATTATGTGAAAGATGGTACAATTCCAAGGATTTTCCAGAACGACACAAAAGAAAAGAAAAAATGTATACTTACATAAATTTGTTGCTCATATGACTCTGTCTCCATATATGTTTAGTTGTTGTTGCATATGTATTTGTTTTCTTGGAATTGATTTGATTATATTAGATGTGTGTATGTGTAGGTTGTATGATGGGTGTGCGTGTGAATGTGTTTTCTAGCTTTGGAATCTCCCCACTTACATGAATTACGAGCTGACTCACATTATTTAACAATTTTCAGATAGAGAAACTTCATTTGCTTAACTGTTACCTTTTGGCCACATCATTGGATAACGACAAGTAAAAATTGGTAGTGGAAAACAAGAAAAGGGGGACAACCACATTAGTTTAGAAAAAAAAAAATTATCATTCAAGATTTTGTAATAAATTGTATTTAGGGACTTAGAAACATCTGTATAACTTATTGATGATGTTTTCATTTATTTAGATCTTTTTGTGAAAATGAGGAATACACCACATTACTCTTAGCAGAGAAACGCCCCAAATCCAATTAATAGATTTACTGGGCTCAAGGCATTACAAAGTCTCATATGATAAAGCCTCATAAGCATGATAAACCAAAACATAAATCTTACAACACGTTCTCTATCACACAATAGGACATGAACATTCTGAACTAGCCTCATCCCTATCATAAATTGGGTGGCCATAATTGTTGTTCCATGTAGGTGTAGTCCTTAGGCCCAAGCCATCAATTCATGAAACATGACTACTTCTCCACAAATCAACTAGCACATTTCTTTCAAGGTTTGAGATTCAAAAGACATTAGAAAGTAAACTCCTAACAATGGACATCGGATTTCAAGAGTCTCAAACTTTCCATTGAGTCAACTTCACTGAAATATCTAGAAAATATCCATGAAAAATCAAATTATTGAGAAAAATTGCATCAAAAAAACTATTGTTGATATTTCTATATTTGTCATATATTACGATCTTTTATCAAAATTATAAATTGAAACCCCAAAGAGTAAGAAAATATCAACAAAATCAAGTTCTTCTTGACATTACTTCTCAACCTAACTAGTAAAGGAATTTTGACAAAAGTTTGATATTGACGTGAATAAGGAAAACAGATTTAATCCAACCTAGCACATTGCAAACCAAATTGTGTTAGAATTGTAGCACGGCTTGGCCTTACGTAGACTAAACTTGGCTTAAAGGCCAGGTTGGGTTGGTTGTTCAATTGTTATGGTTGGCTTGGGTTAACCTTTATCTAACTCCACCTTCCTAAGTTGCACCATACACTTACGCAAGTGTGTACCACCTTGGGTGATACCATGATAGAAGGCCAAAGTGCGTTGGGAGCACCTTTACCTTTAACTACCCTGGTATATGGTTTCAGCCCATTCAAACCAAGTGAGTTGTTTACCAATTTGTTTTTTGACTTTATTCCCGTTGTTGAAAGGGGAAAGAAAAAATTACACAAACAAAACCAAAAAAAAAAAACTAAAACTACGGATTTAGAACAGTCCATAAAAAGAAGAAAGAAGATGTTATTGAAAAATAAGACAATAGAGAAGTGAGAGAAACAAGGTAAAATGCTCACATCATGTGAGAGGTTGAGAGAGAAAAACTTGAGATACCACACTCACTTCAACACACGTGTCTTCTATTTCACAGATTAATCTTCAACTAATTTATTCATATATGGGTGCCTCTTTAAATAGGCTTACAATGAACTAAAATCCCTACAATCTAAAACTTTAATTCTTAGACTTTCTATCGAAAAAATGAAAGAATCTCACCAAATTAATATACTTAACTAAAGGGGTTTTATTTGTTTCACAAGCAAGATAGTTTGGGCCCAATATTATGAAACTTGCAAGAATAGACTACACTCACAAAACATAGAAAAATAAGAAGAAAAAAAAGAGAAAAGAAGAGAATTTTTTGGAGAAAACTCGTAATAGAGTAACACCATACTATATATATATATATATATATATATATATGTAGAGAGTTGGTATACCCTTAGTGTGGTATATCATGCAAATACATTTACACAGCCAATGTGACCATACTACCCTTAATACGTTATATCTCAACACTCCCCCTCAAGCAGGGGAATAGATATCTATTATTCATAGCTTGTTTACAAGGTACAAAAATTGAGCAACACTCAGACCTTTTGGTGAACACATCTATAATTAGATACTTAGTTTGAACAAGAAGAATACATATGCCACCTAACTTAATATGGTCTTTGATGAAATGCCGATCAATCTCCACATGCTTATTTCGATCATGTTGCACTGGATCATGTGCAATGTTGATAGCAGCTTTGTTATCACAAAATAAACTCATTGATCCTTTCATTGGCAATCAAAGTTTACCAAGCAACATCTTCAACCATAGTAATTAACATATTTCATTTTCCATAGAGCTAAATTCAACTTCTAGACTTTACCTAGCCACCATTCACTGTTTCTTGCTACAAGATGTAATAAGATTACCCCAAATAGACTGAAGTAGACCTCCCGTCAGTTAAGGAACCAGTCCAATTGGCATCAATGTAACTGTTACAACAACTTTGTGATGATCATGTTTCTTATACCTTTCCTAGGATAACCCTTCAAATACTTAAAAATTCTATATGTTGCTTCCATATGAGCCTGTGTAGGAGTATGTATAAAGTGGCTAATCACACTGATCGCATATGTTAATGTCACTATCATCTCCTTTGAGTCTATGATTTACTTCAATAGGTGTGGCACATGGTTTACAGCCCATCATTCCTAAGTCCTTTAACAAATCCAAAACATATTTCCTCTGACAAACAACGATCCCTTGTCTAAACCTTACAACTTAAATTCCAAGGAAGTAATTAAGTGAACCGAGATCATTGATTTTAAATTCACTGGCTAAAGTGCATTTAAACTACACTAATCCCACCTCATCATTACTTGTAACTACTCCATATATACAATAAATGTTGTCATTTTCTGATCTTATCTCTTCACAAACAAAATATGATCTTCCTAGCATTGTTTATATCCAATCTTAATCTTGGTTGCCCTTAACCTTTCAAACTAGGATCTTGGGGATTGTTTTAGCCTGTAAAGAGCCTTATTTAGCTTACATACCTTTCATTTTGTGTATATCACTCGAAAACCAGGTGGTGGATTCATTTAAATTTCTTCTTTCAAATCTTTATGTAAGAAAGCATTCTTTACATCAAATTGGAATAGAGGTCATCCCTGGTTTACAACAGGTGAGATTAAGATTTTGATTGAATTCATTTTTTCCACAGGAGCAAAGGTCTCCTGGTAGTCAATCCCGAAGGTCTGTGTGTATCCCTTAACAAGCAGACCAGCTTTGTACCTATCAACCGAACCATCTGACTTGTGCTTCACAGCAAACACCCAACAATCATCTTCCCTTGTAAAAGGACAACTAGATCCCATGTGACATTCATCTCCTCTTCATTGTGGTAGTAATAAGACTTCCGGTACACTACGAGGGATAGTGACTAAAGACAAAGAAACAACAAAACTTCGAAAAGTATAAGAAAGAGCGTTATAAGAGATAATTGTATATGGGATGATAAGTGCATGATTTAACACTCTTTCCGAGAGCAATATGAATGTCAGAATCATCTACTAATTCATGGGAAGAAAGGATTTTACTTGTTGCAAGAACTAGATCCAAACAAAACTCCTGAATGGGAAGATGAGAATTTTAAACACTGTTAACTTTGATCTTTATTACTTTGCTTCTTTCTTCGAGTGAACACTTGAAGTTCAATCCCCCCCTTTCCACCAACATCAAAATGATATGAAGCAACTAGAACTGGAAGCGGAATGGAAGAAGACAACTCTTCACTTAAATTCTCCCCCAAAAGAGAAATCTTACCCGAAGAAAAGAAGACAATACACTCAAAAAATGTCATATCCCGAAATACAAATTTTCTACAAGTAAGTTGGTGGAAACGCATGTATCCTTTTTTATTGGCACCATAGCCTAAAAAAATGCATTTAAGTACTTTCGGGTCTACTTTGATGCGATCATTTTTTTAAACATATACATAACAAATGCACCCAAAGGTTTTTTGAGATAAAGAAAACAAAAGAGTTCCAGGAAAGAGTACTTCCAAGGGAGATTGAAATGACAAAACCCTAGTGGGCATTCTATTCATAAGCTAAGCAACTGTTTGAATGGCATCAGACCAGAAGGTCTTAGGCACATTCGTTGTAAACATTATGGCACGAACAATTTCAAGTGTTTGTTCTTCATTTCAATTACGTTGTTTTGTTTAAAAGTATCCGGACACGCAGTCTGGTGAACAATTCCAAATGCATCAAAATAAGAAGAAAGCGAACTGGAAAGATATTCCCCACCATTATTAGACTTTAGGACACGAAGTTTAGCACTAAATTGTATACCAATCATGTTATGAAATGATTTAAATGGAGTACACACATCACTTTTGTTTTTTAATAAATAGACCCATATTACTAGAGAATAACCATCCACAAAAGTAATAAAGTACCAAAACTCAAATTAAGAGATAAACAAAGAAGGACAGCAAACATCAAAATGAACAATAAAAAATGCTGAAAAACTTCTATCATTCAATGGATAGACTGAACGACAATGTTTTGCCAATTGGCAAGGTTCACAATGAAAATTTGTAGGAGACTAGAATTTAGGAAACATCTAATCAAGACGTTGGTGCAACTAAAACAACTCATTTGTAGTAGTAAGGGAGACATCCCATTTTATTGCTTAAGATGCAACTAAAAATTGAATATCTAAGTCCAGAATATGAAAACCATCTTTCTTATGCCAAATACTATAGGCAAAAATGTATGCTAAGAGTATTTATGTCATAATGTATTTACGTATGTACACCAGAGTATTGGTGTATAAGACCTCATGAATAAATACTCTAATATATAGAGAACATCTCTAACATACACAATAAATCACAAACAAGATTGTATTATTCTCTTCTTATTTTTTCTCTTGTTCTTCCCTCGAACACATCCTCTTTTCCAAATGTTTTTGAAGCTTATAGATGTGTTTTCAAGGGTTTTTAGTGAAATTTTGAAAAAAAAACCCAAATCGGTTAAATTTGTTGATTTTGATCAAATTAGAAGTTGTTTTTGCAATTAATTCTAAGGGATTAGTCGGTACCTAAGCAGTGAATCAAAAGTAGTTTCATTCAATATGGTGAGATTTAAAGGAACTTTGTTGATTTCTTGGGGGCTGTCAAACAACGTCCAATGCAGGGACCTGTGTTTTTGCCTTTTTTGTAAAAAAAGAAAAGAAAAAAGAAGAATGGAGGTTTGAAAATAGTGTATGGCTCCTTGTAGTGTATGGGTATCCAACAATTGATCAAAACGGTTTATGTGACTGTGGTGTGACCAAAGTGCAACTGTGTGACCGTGGAGTGACCGAGGCATAACAGCGAAGGTGATTGATTTTCGTCGATTTATTGGGTGTTTTTTACCTGCGCCAAGGTCTCTTTTTTATTGGCTGCCAAGCTTATCCGAACTGAGAAGCATCTAGATTGGTTAGCAAAGGTTGTACCGGAAAGAAAAAGAATGGGCCGATTCGTCTTTGTGTCAATTTCCGAGACCTTTACAAGGCCTGTCCCAATAACGATTTTCCCCTACCCAATATTACGATCCTCATTGATCATACGGTAGGCTAAAAGATGCTTAGTTTCATGGATGGATACAGAGCACATCCTTTCAAATCAAGATGGCTCCCGAAGAAATAAGGAAGACTTCATTCATCACACCAGCTGGCACGTAGAGACTTGAGTACTTGTCTTCCCTCCATTAACCGATGTTGGAAGAGAGCCACAAATCAGGTCAAACTATGGGAGAAAGCCAAACAGTGGGAGACTCAAGCAAAAATGAAGTAAGTCATATCCAAATTATTGGAGATACATCTCAACCTTAGATCACTACAGTGAAGTTTGATAGTAGCAACTATCTTACTTGGTCCAAGTCAATATTAATCTATATTCAAGGAAAAAACAAGAGTACCTGACTGGTGAGATGGAGATACATTCACAAAATGATACTTGCTATAGGAAGTGGAAAACGAAAAATGCTACTGTCATGGGGTGGCTATTGAATTCCATGAAACCAGAGATTAGTGACCACTTCCTGTTTCTAGAAACATCCCATCAAATATGGGATGCCTTAGCAAAATCTTATTCTCAAATGGGCCACACTGTTAAGGTGTATGAGTTGAGACAGAAGATTGCTCAGTTTAAGCAAAGAGATAGTCGCTTGCTACTTATTATTCTTCCTTGAAAAAGATGTGGGAGAAATTGGATCACTATACTACGTATCACCCAACTTATGTGACAAATACCATAAAGTATAAGAAGCATGTTAAAGGCATCCAAATCTTTGAATTCTTAGTTGGGCTAAATATGAAATATGAATAGATGCAGATTCTACTTCTTGGAAAAGACTCTGACCTCCTTAAATGAGGTGTATGCTTATGCTCATAAAGAAGAAGGGCATCAGGGGGTGATGAATTTGTCTTCTTTTTTTGAGATATCGACAATAATCTCTACTACTAGAGGTGGCCGTGGTGTCAATAATGGACGTGATTGTGGTAATAGAATGAACTTCACTTTTGATGATCGAGATCGGTTTTGGTGTGAACATTGTGGTCAATTACGGCATACTAAAGACTAGTGTTGGGACCTTCATGGCCAACCACATGATCCATATCTACGTTCTCTACAAGGTGGGTCTAATAGTGCTCGAGATCAGTCAGGTATTAGTCAATTTAATGCTCACTCAGTGACTACTACACCTATAAAAATGGCAGTTCCAACCTCTCTGCTTCTCAGTTCTTTAAATGGGGACTTGTCTAAAGAGGAGATTGAAGCCTTCAAACCCTTTGTTTCTCAACTGGATCATCCTTCCAATGCCCCATCTTCCTCTTTACATGTACAGGTACATCTGCATCTGCGTTGTCTGCTTCTTTCTCTAGCCTACCAAGCTCCTAGATTATCGATTCAGGGGCCTCCCACCACATGACGGGTATGTCATCCCTCTTTACCTCTTACAGTGTTTGTTCAGGCAAAAACAAGGTACAAATTACCGATGGTTCCCTGTCTTCTATAGTTGGACATAGTGATATTCCTATCACTTCTGATCTACGCTTATCTTCTGTGTTGCATGTTCCTCAGTTCAATCTTAATTTATTATTCATCAATCATATAATTAAAGCTCTTAACTATTGTGTTACCTTTTTCCCTTCCTATTATGAGTTTCAGGATATAGTAACGAAGAAGACAATTGGTTCGGGGCATGAGAAGGATGGCCTACACCTTCTGCATTCTAATTTTCCAATAGCTACATCAGCAACAAAGTGGGACGTTTCTCCTTCTAGATCAAATGAGTTGTTCACTTGGCATCGTCGTTTGGGTCATTTGTCTTTTCCGTGTTAAAGAAAATGTTTCCTCCGCTTTCATATTTTAAGTCTAATTTCTTTCGTGAACCATGTCAGTTGACTATTGTTTACCCTCTTAGTAATAATAATAAAAGTTCAATTTCATTTTCTCTTGTGCACTTTGATGTGTGGGGACCCTCCCCTATGAACTCTTTGTCTGGTTTTCGATACTTTGTGACTAGAAGACTGTTATCGTGCTACTTGGGCTCACCTGTTGAAACATAAGAGTGACGTTGGTGCATCTATTAAACCCTTTCATAGTATGGTTACTACCCAGTTTAACACCAAACTTCGAGTTTTATGGTCGGAAAATTGTGAAGAATACCTCTCTTGGGAATTTTCCTTTTTTCTTGATACATCTGGCATCATTCACTAAACCACCTACCCAAGCACCCCCGAGCAAAATGAGGTAGCTAAACGTATGAATAGACAATTACTAGAGATTGTCCGTGCAATCATATTTACCATGAATAAGGCAATGACTTTTTCGTCTGAAGCCATTCAAACAGTTGCTCTCTTGATTAATCAGATGTCTTCCAGTGTTCTTGCTCATAAGTCCCCAGTTAAAATCTTGTTTCCCAACACAACCTTGTTTTCTTGATTACCCAAAACATTTGGATGTATTTGTTATGTCCATGTACCCAAATCTTAACGAACCAAATGAGACCAAAAGGCACTTTATGTGTTTTTTTAAAGATATAGGGTGAATCAGAAATGATATAAATGTTTTCATCCACCTACTCGTCGCTATTTTGTTTCTCAAGAATTGACTTTTTTTAGTATATTCATTCATTTTCTTCACATGGGACATCTCTTCAAGGGGAGCCATTAAAAAATGCAAAGTTAGACAATACTACTCAATTTCCAATCATTACTCTTGTCCCATTTCCATCATACTAGTTTGATGGCAAAACTAGTATTAGTAACAACAGGGAGTTACAAGTACATACACGAAGACAAAAACAAGGAGCACAAGAGGAAGAAGGAAGAACCCAAGACCTGAATTCACATGAGCCACTCTAGGTGTTAACTTTTGAGCTAGTTCCTAAGCAAAGTAATAACCCTTCTTCTTCTCCAATTCAATATGATTTGGACTTGCTTATTGCCCATAGGAAGGGTGTTAGGACTTGTATTCACCACCCCATGTTCAATTTTGTATCCAATGACTCCTTATCGCCCTCATTTCGTAGTTTCCTTGTGGCCTTGTCTTCTATTTCTATTCCTCACAGTGTACATGAAGCCTTAGCATTACCAAAATGAAAGAATCCAATGGTTGAAGAAATGAAGCCATTGGAAAAAAACAACACGTGGGAGTTGGTTGATCTTTCTAGAGGAAAAAAATTGGTGGGATGTAAGTGGGTGCTCATAGTCAAGTACAAATTGGATGAATTTGTGGAGAGATATAAAGCACGCCTAGTTACCAACGGGTATACTCAAACATTTCGCATAAATTATCAAGAAACATTTATCTCGATGGCAAAAATGAATTTAGTGAAGGTGCTTATTTTTCTGGTAGCAAATCAGAATTGGCCACTCTTTTAATTCGATACAAAGAATGTCTTCCTACATAATGACTTAAAGGATGATGTCTATATGACTACTCTACCAAGTTTCCGTCTACTAAATGTTGAAGGAAAAGCCTATAAGTTGAAGAAAGCCTTGTATGGCTTGAAGCAATCCCCACGAGCGTGGTTTGAGAGATTTAAATATGTCATGTTGAAGTCAAGATACAAGCAAGTTCAAGCCGATCACCCCTTGTTTGTTAAAAGACAGGATCCCAATATAACAACCTTGATAGTATATGTGGATGACATTGTTGTCACGGGCAATGATGGGGTTGAAGTGGCACGGTTTAAAAGAAGTCAAGCACGAGAATTGAAATTAAGGACATTGGCTCTCAAAAATACTTTCTTGGAATCGAAGTTGCCAAAGCCAAACAAAGTCTCTTTCTTTCTCAAAGAAAGTACATGTTAGATTTGTTAAAGTATGGTATGGAGGGTTGCAAAACTTTTACTACACCCATTATGATGAATCATCAACTAAAGGAGGATGATAATGAGCGGCTTATTGATGTTGGGCGATTTCAAAGACTAGTGGGGCACCTCATTTACTTCTCTTACTCACATAGACATTACTTCTACAGTTGGTGTGGTCAATTAGTTCATGCATGCACCAACCCAAGACCAAATGGAAACAGCATACCGATACCTCAGATATTTAATGAGTTGTCCAAGAATTGGTCTCTTGTATAAGAGATACGAACACCATCATGTTGAGGTCTAAACAGATGTTGATTGGGCAACGTCTTTTATTAACCACCAATCTGCATCCTTATATTGTTGGTTTGTTGGAGCTAACTTGGTCACTTAGCGAAGTCAGAAGCAATTTGTGGTAGCCCAACCAAGTGTTGAAATGGAATTCAGATCCATGGCTAAAGTGATTGGTGAATCATTGCGGTTAAAATTGTTGATATCCAAAGTGGGATTTCTAAAAAAGGGACGCATGAATCTACTATGACAAGTATGCCGCAATTAGCATTGCACATGATCCTATGCAACATGATCATGCTAAACATGTAGAGGTTAACCGTCACTTTATTAAAGACCATATTAAGAAAGTTAACATTTGTACCCCCTTCATTCACACTCAGGATCAACTAGCTGATATCTTTACCAAGGGACTTAGTAGGGCACACTTTTTATATCTTATGGGCAAGCTGGGAACCTAGGAATAATCAATATCTATTCTCCAGCTTGAGGAGGAATGTAGGCATACTTGTATGCTAAGGGTATTTATGTCATATTGTATCTACGTATGTAGACTAGAGAATTGGTGTATAAGAGCTCAAAAATAAATACTCTTGTATGTACAGAACATCTTCAATATACACAATTCATCACAAAATACATCATGTTATTCTCTTCTTATTTTCTCTCTTGTTCTTTCCTTTCTCCTCTTTTTTCTTCTTGGTTTCCACTTGCAGGTATCCAATTCATACCAACAGTCATTTTTGTCTCCAAGTCTTGAAACAAACAATAAGAAGGGAAAAAAATAACACTACAATTGAGACTTTTGATGAATTGATTAATAGACAAAAAAATTAAGGTAAAATTAGGAAAATGAAAGACAGATGATAACAATAAGTGGTGGCAGGTATATCATCATAACAAGCTACAAACAAGTAAGAACCATCAACAGCACGAACGTTATCTTTTCCGGAACTAACATGATAGCACGTAAAGGGGGAAGATATACCAGTCATGTGATGGGAAGCTTCTAAATCAATGATCCAAGAACTCTAGAATGTTGAAACATGAGTTAATAAAGTCGAGAGACGAGCTGACGAAAGACCCCAATCTCCTCCCGAGATAAACCATGTGACTCACCAGATGGTTGTATAAAACTGATTTCTGACATATTGAATGTTGATTAGATGCACAAAAAAGATCTGGATTAGATCATATGTGTTGGTATACAAGGAGACATGAGGGGCCATAAAATTCAACAACACTATATCCCACAAATCACACAAACCTTTGCCAACTGATACGCAGTCGAGAGATTCCTTGCAACTTGCAAGAATTCATCACAAATCTTCAACACGGATAAAAAAAATGGAAAAAGAGTCCCCAAAAACAAACCCAAAACTGTAAACCAATAGAGACGTTGAATTATCGTTTTGATGAGATCTAATAGATCACTGACAAATCACAATCAAATTACATGGGGTTTGTTTCTACGTGTTCCCCACAAAAAACGACAACTCCTTTTGAAGGAATCAATCTAGTGTCCAAAAAATCGAACCAAAGATTGCTCAGAACCTATTCCAGTCATAACTTTCCAAACTGGTCAAAAATTGCAATAACTCCCTCAATCCTTAACGATTATGGCGGTTGTACGACCTACTAACATCAACATACGAACATGCTGACATCAGCAGCCCCCAAAGGTACAAGCGACTCCTACTGCGATTCTTACGTTTAGATTTGTTGTTTGATTGCGATTCTTGACCCTAATACCAAGATGAAACTAGCGAGAATAGATTAAAGTCATAAAATATAGAAAAATAAGAAAGAGAAAAGAATGAAAAAAGAAAAATGTTTTAGGAGAAAATTCGTGATAGTAATACTCTACTCTATATGTATTTATTTATATATCTATGTATAGGATTGGTATACCCTGGGAGTGGTATACCATACAAATACATTAATACAGAAAATGTGACCACTAGGGTAGTCAACAGAGCGAATACGAAACGGATATAGACATTTTGTGTTCGATTTATTTGATCTTACCTGTGCATCCAAATTTGATTCGATATCCGACAGATAGTTTGGAACCAAGATTCATATTCGATTTTGTCGAATATCAAATCAAATATCAGATATCGGATAAGCCTAAAAAAATGGTATGAAAGAAGAAGAAGAATGAAGTCTGTCAGTGTTGTCACTGTCACCATTGGCAATGTCGGCGTAGCAACAGCAGCAGCAGTAGCAGAAAAAGATGAAGAAGAACTCACTGGCTGTCGTTACCATCATCGTCGCCATCACCGTCACCTCGGGTCTGCAGATCTTCCTTTCCCTTTCCCTCTCCCTCTCCCTCTCCCTCCCCCTTTCCCTCTTCCTTTATCTCTCTCGGTCTCCACTGAATAGGGCATAGTGAAACCCTTTTTTTGTTATTCTTTTAGGTAATAAAAGTGAAACCCATCTCCTTTAGACTTCAATGACAATTAGGTTAGTTGGATAGTTTGGGAGAGATAGAGAGGGGAAAGAGAAGAAGAGGAGAGGAGGAAAACGTAGGGAGAGCGTATAATAATCTCTCCCATGCGGTGTTGCTATTTATTATATATTAGGGTACAATGAGATACAAAAATACCATTATACCCTCACACACGCATACTACTTATACGCCTACACTCCCCCTCAAACTGGGCGAAATACATTCAAGAGGCCCAGTTTGCTAGTTAAAGAAAAAAATACATCACGACCAAAACCCTTGGTAAAGATATCCACAAGTTGATCAATCTGAATAAACGGTATACAAATTATTCCACTAAGGAGTTTCTCTCGAATAAAATGGCGATCAACCTCAATATGTTTGGTGCGATCCTGTTGTACTGGATTATAAGCAAGGCTAATGGCAGTCTTATTATCACAGTACAGGCGCATAGGAGAAGAGACAAGAAAACCAAGTTCAGAAAGAAAAAGACGTAACCATAAAAGCTCACAAATACCATGAACCATCGATCGAAACTCAGCCTCAGCACTAGAACGGGACCAACTGACTGTTTCTTGTTGCGTCAAGTAACAAGGTTACTACCAACAAAAGTGTAATAGCCAGAGGTTGAACGGTGATCAGTGAGAGAACCAGCCCAATCCGCATCAGTATATCCCTCAATGTGTAAATTAGATCGACGAGAATATAAGAGACCCACACCAGGATTGTGCTTGAGATAACGAAGAATACAATACAGAACATCAAGATGCACAATAATTAAACTAACTCACAACACTGACAACATAAACAATGTCGGGTCTGGTGATAGTAAGATAAATAAGACAGCCCACTAGACGTTGATACCTGCCAGCATCAATAAGTTGTTCTCCCATATCCACAGTAAAGCAATAATTGACATTTATCGGTGTGTCAATAGGTTTACAGGCAGTCATACCAGTTTTGACAAGAAGATCCAAAGCATATTTTCATTGAGAGATACAGATACACTTGGTAGACTGAGCCACCTCAATACCAAAAAATACCAGAGTGGACCTAGGTCTTTAATTTCAAACTCACTTGATAACCGCATTTTCAACTGAGAGATCTCCATAGGATCATTGTCAGTGACAATAATGTCATTCATATACACAATCAGAGCAGTAAGATGAGTCTCACTAGTACGTTTAAGAAACAAAGTATGATCAGTCTGACTCTGAAAATACCCAAACTGAATGACAACAAGATCGAAGCGTTCAAACCAAGCTCGAGGAGATTGTTTAAGGCCATAAAGAGCTTTCTTGAGACGACAAACATTTCTTTTTTATGAGTGTGATAGAAAACCAAGCAGAAGCCTCATGTACACTTCCTCAACAAGATCACTATGAAAAAAAGCATTTTTGACATCGAACAGATACAGGGGCCAACCCTTGTTAGCAGTAAGGGAAAGAAGAACAGGAACTGAGTTAAATTTAGCAACCGGGGCAAAGGTCTCTTGATAATCAATCTCATAGGTCTGGGTGTAGCCTTTTGCGACCAGCCGAGCCTTATAACGATCAACGAACCCATCAGGTTTGAGCTTGATGGTATAAACCCATTTGCACCCAACAAGGAC
>JAOXJP010049634.1:0-16075 GCA_025762735.1 Platanus orientalis
CACTCAGGAGGGGGAATCAAAAACCTTCAAAAAGTGAATTGATTCCGCCCCGAGTGTCCCATCAGGGGGCATGGCGCATACGATTTCATCCGGTAACCTCAGGCCAAGTTAAGACATAAATCTCCTGCTCTGCTCTCCACGTGGTCAGAGAACGTGGACATATCTCTAAAAATGACACTGTAGAAGTAAGAAAACTTTCTTCCAAATGAAACCGTAGACTTTTGCTCCAATTAAACTGTGTGCTTGATTCTGAATTCTTTAAATTATTCCAACCCAAGATTAATAACAATTAGGAGGAGACAATCTGGCGAGGATATTTAATATTGCATGATTTGCTCGTCGTTAACTCAATCAAATATTTTCTTTCTCTACAAGTATTTATCGGATTTGCTTCAATATCTTTCTTACCTTTATTGATTTTTTTCTTCTTCTTTCCATATGGACTTGGTTTGGAATTTGGATTGTGGACTTCTTATAATATGAATAGATTTAGCAACTGCTTTTCTCTTCTCTTATTGGGCCTCGCTGTCTTGTTCGTCTTCTGCAAAAACCCATCTACTTCTCCTCAAAACATGGCAGAGGAAATGCCCAAATCCATCTATGACTTCACCGTCAAGGTAATCCCTTTTTCTTTCTTTCTATTGATGTCCTTAATTTTAATCGTCGATTGTTTATTTCATCTTTAGAATTTTTTTGGTGCTGAATTTACTGTTCTTTTGGTTGCCTTTTTTGTTTTTTGTTTTGAGATTTTGAGCAAGTTCAGTCTAATTCATATTGAAGCATCTGTTTTGGCTTTCTCATGAACTCCTAAGTCGAACTTTGGGGGGTGCTGAGCTGCGGAAGTTCCCTTTGTTGATTCTTAGCTTCTGATTTGTCCATTTAGCCTTGTTTTTATTGTTACTTTGTTGTATGTGTTGTTGTTGAAAGATGCTGCTTATCAGCTGTGTAATGCAGGACATGAGTTCAGTGATGTTACTCTTGGAATTTTTTCTTCTGTTTCTTTCTTTTCTTTTTCTAATGAATGATTTGTAGAAGCCTTTCTTGCTTGTTTTATTCATTCATTAATTTTTTTTCTCCCATTCTGGGTGATATTCCTTTTTGGTTGTTTATTTTTTCAATTCAATCTTTATTTTGAATTTATAATTTGTAGATTGAAGGCTGATCTATCCTCTATTTTATTTTATTATATATATATATATATATTTTTTAACTACCGGGTAATTAACTTTAAATGCAGGATATTCGTGGTAATGATGTTAGCCTGAGTACTTACAGTGGAAAGGTTCTTCTGATAGTTAATGTTGCTTCAAAATGGTATTTTAATTTGTCTGAAATATGATTCTTCTCCTTGGTGTTAATCTTCTATTTATGTATTTTTCTTAATTGGAGGTACCTCATATTTCAAGTAGATCTTCGATGAACTTATAGATTGCACTGAGAAATGACAATTAACTATCATATCTCTGCAGTTTGATTTTTTTATTTTTGAGATAATGATTATTTGTTTGTTTCTTAAATGAATTATAGTGTTTTCACCTTTGCAGTAGCTTTTGTTCTCTGATCATCCAAGATTATTAAGTTATGTCCACACTGTTCAGTGTATATTATTTATCCTTTTTAAAAAGAGCATGTATTGATCCTCTGAATGTCGGCCATATATGCTTCAGGTCCTTATATCTATTGTCATTCCAATCTTTTAGAATAGATGATCAGTACTTTGGATTTAAAATAGAAGATGGATAGTACTACGAAAAACTTTCCAAGTCTGATCTATCCAATCAAGGACTAGGGTTGACTTGACTGAGTACTTCAAGGCCTCCCCAAGTACTGTAAATTCTAAAATGAAGAGGGAAAGGAACAAAGAGATATAATCTAGAGCAGAGTTATTATTTGAAAGATGTGATTTAATCACTCTGACTTGGAGTCTGACCCATCCTGCTAATCCTGGTAACATATAGTAGTTGATGCTTTAAAATTTGAAAATTTTGTTGATGGCTTCATCTTTAATAAATTTTGTGTTTTAGCTCTGTTCTGGTGTTTCTTTAAAACTAAATCTTGGGAAATTCTTTTTCATGATTAATTTAATTTTTCTCGTTCTATTTGCTTCTTTCTGCTTATGCAGTGGTCTAACACATTCAAACTACAAGGAGCTGAACATTTTGTATTAAAAATAAAAAAACCGTGGTTTGTTAACCATTTTTGTGGGTTTTTTTTTTTTGTTTGTTTGTTTGTTTTTTTTTTTTTTTTTTTGTGTTGGGGGTGGAAATGACATGTTTTAGTTAGTGATACCACTGCTGGTATTGTTCTGTCAGGATTTGAGATCCTAGCATTTCCTTGCAACCAGTTTGCGGGTCAAGAACCAGGAAATAATGAAGAGATTCAGGAAGTTGCCTGCACAATGTTCAAAGCTGAATTCCCCATCTTTGATAAGGTATCGCTGATGAATAAAATGACAAAAGAATCAGAAGAAAAATATAATTATATGCTCAGGATGTGTTTTGGATAGGGGTAACTGTTTTTGATCTAGTTTCTTGCATCATCTTGGGGCAGCCTGCCGCTACTTTTTTTTTTCTCAGCCTGGTTTTAACATCAGCCCTGATGAATGAGAACTGACACCGTTGCAACTTGGTTCCGACAACTTACCCAAGGCCAGGAAACAAAAAGAATTGTTTCCTAACACACCCTTAGAACAGAAAATAGTTTCTCCTGGTTCTTATATTCAGAATCTTGGTTAGGTTAAACTTCAAACTCCTGACTTCCACATTACACAGTTTAGAATAAGATATGTTCTTCATTAAATCCAAAATCATGTTCTATTTCTGTATTTCTCATGTGAACTATGTTTTTTGTTGAAAGCTAAAGAAATTCAGAAGAAGAGAAATGTTTCCATCTGTATGGAAGGACAAAGGAAGCTCCTCCCTTCCTGTGCTGCATATCTAGCAGACATGCTGAGGTCAATATCCCCACATTTCACCTAGATATCCTAGGTCAAAATGAAACTTGATTTGATAAATCTAAACATAGAACCACTGATTGATATCCTTGGCAGGTCTTGAATTCGTCTGTGTGAAGATTGTTGCTCAAGATGGTTTCATTTTGTGGAAACCTTCATACTTGTATTCTTATTTACATATTTCTGGCTTTTAGGTCGAGGTGAATGGAAAGAATGCAGCACCTATCTACAACTTCCTGAAATCACAAAAAGGTGGAATATTTGGGGATGGCATCAAGTGGAACTTCACAAAGTTTCTGGTAGACAAGGATGGAAAGGTTGTGGAGAGATATGCCCCCACCACATCTCCTCTTAAGATTGAGGTTTGATAAATTTGGTGTCTTTGCTAAATCCTTTTCTTCATAAAAGTTATACATTTCATCTAATTGTTCTTTTGTCCCTATTCCCCATGCAGAAAGATATCCAAAAACTAGTGGGAACTTAAGTTCAACTGAGGCTCGACATCTTATTCTATCATTCTATATGAATGTGGCTCTCCGTATGTGAGTTCAAATAAATTGCATGGGTTTTTCATGGATCTTTCTCTCTCTCTCTCTTTTCTTTGTTAAGATTTATAACTTTTGTGATGCATTGATAAGTCAGAACAAATGGATTACATCGTCAAACTTCCTACAATGGTTGAAAATTTTCGTGGACACAAAATTGCTTTAAAATTTCTTTCTTTTTTGGAGGGGTGAAACAAAGGTCAAGGGGAACAAAATTTTTCCAAAAGTTCCTTACATCTTGGGGGTATAAAAAAAATAAAATAATGAAAATATAAATATTTTCTCTAATTTTGGTACAAAATCGGTATTGTATGACAAATTATAAAAAATGGAGATAATTTGATGCAATGCTTTATAATCTTTCTATCTTTCGTGGATTTTTCTGAACATTTCAATGAGATTGACTCAGTTTTGGAAAGCATAGGACTCTAAAAGCATCTTCTCATTAGGATTTTATTTTCCTAATATCATTTTAATCTCAAACCTTGAAAGAAAGGTGTGAGTTTGACTTGTGAAGAAGCAATTTTATGGCCTCATTGTTCTTAATAGGGATAAACCAGCTCAAAACTCTATTTGGTAGTGAAGGAGAAACAACATGGTGCAAGAATTGTTTTTTGGTTAATCATGCTAATGTGACTTTTATGTATGATCCTTATAAGGGAAGAACCTTCTTTGGATAATTCTGGACCCCATCTTCTTGATAGGGAAAAACTAGCTTGAAACTCTATGTGGTATTGAAGGAGAAACAACATGGTACAAGAATTTTATTTTTATTTTTTTGGTTTATCATGTTTATGTGGCTTTTTTGTATGATTCTAATAAGCAATGAGCCTTCTTTGGGTGATTATGAACCCTATCTTCTTGGCAGTGCCTATGATACTAAACCTTATTTTAGTGATGTAGACGTATGCTCTCCTTGCAATTTAGGATGATGAATTGGTTTCCTGGGTATATGGTTTATGTAGCATATGAGTGGTAGGATTCATGGCTGATGTTTGTTGGAGAATATTAACGTATGGACCGTGTTGCAGGGGATTTCCTTTTATGGAATTGGTATGAGCCATGTATCACATGATTAGAAGCAAAAACGGCCCTTGAAATAGAAGAGTTTACCATACTCTGGGATTCCTCCTTTGTTATTTTAGGTTAATGGTGATTGGAAGTACGAGATTCTAAATTCCTACTGTACCATGCTTGCCTAGAGGCATTGGTCTGAAGATTTAACAGGATAATCTTCACCTACATGCCTTGAACAAAGAACCACTTCATAGATGCATTAGCAACACTGGCATTTATGATATACGTGCTAGAGGAAACTAATATTCTACCCGTGAGAGTCGAACAGAGGCATGAGCTAGCATATTGCATTGATATTGAAGTAGTGTAGAAAAAAAATGCTTTGGTGCTTCAATATCAGCCAATACTTAGAAGATTAGAGATCATGGAAAAAGTGGGATTTAGCTTCAAGTGGAGGAAATGGATTTGGAATTGCATGTCCTCGGTTGCTTACAAAGTTTTGATCAATGATTTATTCCTTCTAGGGGGTATTTGCCAAGGGCATCCCATCTCTCCCTTCTTTTACCTATTATGTGCCGAAGGATTGTTTGCCTCTTAAAAGGCTAAGGAGAGGTTTGGCCTCCTTTCTGGAATCAAGCTTAGAACTTCTAGCCCTATGATAACCCACCTCCTTTTTGCAAATGATTGTTATATATGTTTGCTAGAGCGGACAAAAAGGAAATTGATTCTATTCTTAGTTGCCTTAAGGATTTCAGCATTGCTTCAGTGGTCAATCATGAAAAGTCTGAGATCCTCTATAGTGCCAATACCCATCGTCAAATTAAAAGAATGGTCCTAAATGCTTTCAATCTGAAACAATCTCAAGTCTTGGGTAACTACCTTGGCTTACCCTTTTCTATTGGTAGGAAAAATCTTTCTTATTCTCCCTTATTGATGAAAGAGCTACGAATCAGGTTAAGGGGTGAAAAGAGAAGTTTCTTACCTCTATGGGTAGAGAGATTCTCTTTAAATTGGTTATTAATGCTATCCCTTTCTATGTTATCTCTTACTTCCTCATTCCCAAAAAAATTTGCAATTCTATTAATTCCATCCAAAGGAAGTTTTGGTGGGGGAGTAATGATGAAAAAAAGAAAGTCAATTGGGTTGCTTGGGATTGCTTCTGCTTGAGTAAAAAAGATGGGGGATTTGGCTTTAAAGTTTTTCATCTTTTCAACAAATCCCTCCTTGCCAAACAAGCTTGGCGAATATTAAATAATCCGGATGCTCTTTGGGTTATACTCTTGAAATCCCTTTGTTTCCCTAAGGTTGATTTCCTTGACTCTAAAGCTAAAAAAAAAAAATCATTCTTAGACTTGGAGTAGCATCCAAAAAGGTGAGGAGATTTTGTTTAATGTGATTAGGTGGAATGTCGGGTCGGGTGATAACATCAACATTTGGAAAGATCCATGGATTCTTTGGGCCCCTAATTTCAAAGTTAGCCCCAATCCTGGTGTTCAAAAGGTCTCTGATCTTATTGATCCTTCCACTAGATTGTGGAATTTCAGTCCAATGGAAAATCTCTTAACCCAAACTGACCTAAGCTTCATTGCTAGAATTCCCCTCAGTAACTCCTCCTTTCCTGACAAGATAATATGGCATCATGACAAGAATGGTAAATTCTCGGTTAAATTAGCTTATTTCAAAGAGGCTTCGACATCTAGGATGTCTGGTAGGAATCCATTCACTTGGAGCAAAATGTGGAGTCTCCCCCATCCCTCCCAAAATCAAACATTTTTTTTATGGAGGGCTTGTAAGAAATCCTTCCCCTAAGGATAATCTCTTAAGAAGAAAGATAGAAGTTGATCCCCTCTGTTCTGTTTGCAATCAGGTGAATGAATCTATCTATCATTGCTTGGTGGATTGTGGTTTTGCTTCCAAGGTCTGCTTTGCCTTTCCCCTCACGATCAGAAGTTGTGAATCCCACTCCCCTCCCTTTCTTGATTGGATGCTCAAATGGTTTCACTGCGAGTTGCCCCTTTTTGTGGAAAAATGCTTGATAATTTCGTCTATTGCCATTCTCTGTTAGAATCTTTGGAATCACCACAACCTTGTTTCTATTGAAAAAGGAAAAGTTAATAAGCTAAAAGTTTTATCTTGTAGAATGATCAAGGAAATTGATGCTTACAAGATCAATTTTGATGCCTTTTTTATCTTGGAGTCCTCTCCTGCAGGACTAGGTGCCTAAATCTGAGATAAAGATGGCGCTTTTTGTGCTGCCTAGGCAGAGCCAGGCTGTTCCTTATCTGTATTGGTTGCTGAATGCCAGGCAGCTCGCCTAGGCCTTAAATTGGCTCTTAGTCTGGGCCTGAAAACTGTGGTTCTTGAGGGGGATTCCTCTCTTGTAACCTCCCTCCTTTCGCCTAATCCTTCGGATGTTCTTTGGGAGGTTATGCCTATTGTCCACGATTGTATGTCTCTAATTAGTTTTTTTTATGAGATCTCTTTCCTTAGGGTTATAAGATCTGGTAACTTAAGTGCGCACTTGTTGGCTTCACACAGCGTTAATGTTTCCGCTTCTTCTTGTTGGAAGGATGCTCCTCCCTTGTGGTTGGCCCCTTCCTTGGCTGTGGACGTATACCCTTTTCAATGCCTTTCGTAATATATTACTCTTGTTTACCAAAAAACAAAAAGAGATCAGATTTTCCTCATATATATTTTTTTGGTTAATAAACTTTCCTCATCCAAGACAACCAAAAATGACTGATCAACAATTCAACACCTAACAGTGTAGTTTGTTATTTTGTAGCAAAATCTTATGTATGAGGTCTCCAAACTGAATGTTGTGGAGATGTCTGGACAAAAGGCAAGCATGGAAGTGATTGCCAAGGTACATGGTGCAGTATGCAGGCTGTAAAAGAATGGACACAAGTGGGCGAAATTCCCTCAAGATGGGCATTATTGGTCTACAATAGCATCATACTACTATAGACATGTACAAAAATGCCGTTTATGCCAAATTTTTACAAGATCAATGCACCACTAGTAGAGCTGCATAATATTATGGTGCCATAACCTTTTTTGATTGTGGGTAATTGATGAATACGACTATTGCTAAAAAGGCTTAAAAAAGTCACTTGTTTGTAATAGTGGCCATCGACATCTCCAAATGGGTAGAGGTAATATAACTCTAGTCACCTTGAAAAACACTGCTCAGTTTATCCAAAGAGACATCATCTATAGATATGGATTTTTAGGTGAAAGAGATAATGCTTTGAACTTTGAAGGCAGAGACTAAAGGCATTATATGAATGATTCAAGATTTTACATTGTCGTTCTCCATTTCTCCATTGATGAAGTTGTAGAAGCAGCCAACGACAATAGTATGAAGAATCAATAGAACTGTTAGAGCCAGATGCTCAATAGCACGAGATGCTAATGGCATATGACGAATCATTTTGGAATCACAACTAGAAGTAAAATGAATTCAAACCTGATATGAAAAGTTAAATTTGAATGATGAAAAACGGTTGAAAGCATTATGCAATTGATAAGCGTATCAACATGGAATGGCTACTGCATATGCCAAACGGAAGAGGTAAGAGATATTCAAGTTGGTGAATTGGTACTGAAGTTCTTTCCTCATCAACAAAACAGAGGAAAATTCGAAGTTACGAGGGGCACAACTTGATTTTTTTTGGAGTATTTGGAAAGAGAAAAACAAGGGAGATTATATTTGCACCTCAAGTTTTTGTAAGCACACCTCCAACATTTATAAGCACACCTCCGTAACTTCCAATAATACCCTTATCTAATTTTAACCCCTCCCCCTGCATGTTTTAATATGCACACCTCCATTTAAAATTCACACCAACCCGCGTCCAACGTCCAACTGTTCCCTCCCTCCCATCGGTGTTCCCGGGGACTGAATCATGTCTCCGCGACAACAACAGAACTTACCATCAAACTCTAGCACCGACGATGCCGGAGTCCAACGTTCAAGTAAGATTATTATTATTTTTTTGTTAAAAAAGTTTTTCAAAAATATCATCTAAAGTACAAACATTTTGGAAAAAATTAGTTTAAAGAAGCGTTATAATCAACTATTTACGTTAAATTTTAGTAAATGAATGTTTTATTTAAAATTTAGTGGTTTTTTTTTCATTTTTTTCTACCTTAGTACGTTCAGTGTAACCAGGCTGAATACTTTAAGGGATGTTTGGAACCGTGATACCAAACATGCCTGAAGGCATTCGGCATCACCAAACCGAACATACCTAAAGGTGTTCAGCAACATGATGCGGAACATCTTCAGGTATATTTGGTATGGTGATGCTGAATGCCTTCAGACATGTTTGGTATCACAGTGCTTCAAAACCTGGTTTTCCCCTACAAAATCCTGCTTTTATCACCCATTCCCAAATTTCTTTATTGTTGTTGACATCAATTCATGAAGGTGACTCCACACAAATAACCCACAGCCAAGAACACCACTAACCTTCTAAGTCTAACCTCATCTCCAGTTCCAAGTTGGTCGCTGAGGTGGCTAAAGCCACCTTATACAATGAAACAGACAAGATATAAGGTTGTTGGTGACACCGCCGATCTGCTAGGTGCTACCTCCTAATATGGCAAATTGGAAGACAATGACATTGGACCATTACCACTCATCACTTTCCACCACCAGCACCACCAATTCCACCCATTCAATAATGACAACCCACTTCACCACTACTACACATTCCTCCACTACACATTCACATTTGTTTGATTATTGACATATGAGAGATATGGAGGTTGGCCCTTCACGAGTGACACGGACCACATCTACGCGACGACGCCGGGTTGAGGACGTTTCTCGAGTTAAGGGAGAGGCGTCTCACGTGATTACTAAGGATTCTGTGATAGACTCGGTAGTGGGTGAGACCGTAACTACTGTGGAGCTAGCAGCGGTGCCGTAGCTGCCACTGACCCCCGATGTTCCTGTTCCTAGAGCTCTAGAGGATCCCACCCTGTTGGACAACTATTCCACGCATGTTGCATCATTGATCTGGTAACAGGGGGTATTTATTTGTTTATTTTATGTTTTTGGCTATTTATTTGTGCTATTTCATACGTGTGTACTGTGTTAACACTGTTTCTTTTTTTCTTTTGTAGAAGCGTGAGCCGTTGAAATGTATTTTCCACGCAAACAAGTTTGATGAGTGGTAGGTAGAGGTTGAGGGTGTTCGAAACTCTAAGTTTATGGGGTTGGTGCGATAGTTGAGTCTATACCCCTTAGTGCATGCATCATACCGGTCCGTCAACAGGGTAGTCATCTCCGCCTTTGTTGAGCGTTGGTATCCTGAGACCAACACATTCTACATGCCATTTGGGGAGCTGACGACCACGCTTAATGATGTCCACACTTTGCTTGGGATTCTAGTGACAGAGACTCCCATCCAAGTTAAGCTAGCTCGGTTATCTAGCGGAGCGGCTGAGACATTAATGACCGAGACACTAGGGGTTATGGTGGAGGAGGCACAGGATGAGTTGGATAGGGCACAGGGTCAGGCAGTGAGGATGGAGTGGTTGAGGCTCAGATTTTCAGGGGTTACTAATGCCTGAAGTGAGGATGAGATTTGATATGCTGCCAGGGGCTATTTGTATATTTTGGGGTGTACGCTGTTTACAGACAAGACATGTACACGAGTGCCCATTTGTTTTCTTGCATTGTTACGGGACCTGGATAAGGTCCATACATATGCATGGGGTGCTGGAGCATTGACTTACATTTATTGTCAGCTTGGGATTGCCAGCCGAATTTCGGTCAAGCAAATGATAGGTTATGTTACGTTGCTCGAGGGATAGATTTACAAGCACTTTTGTCCCTTAGAGTCACATCGTAATATAGACTATCTTGATCACCAGCCACACGTGCAGTATTAGAGGCCACACATGGAGAGGGGGCCCTTGGGGACAATTTGAGGGCTTTACGAGAAATTATTGATGCATGGGTGATCCATTAGGTATTGTTAGTTATTTTTTTAATATTTTTAATATGTTAGTGATATATATCTTGGTACATGTTGGTAGTTTATGAAAATCCTTACTATTTTAACTTACATTTTATCTAGTTTGTGCAGGTGAGTTAAACACCATACACCGATTGTATGGAACACCATGCATTCCAGGACATTGCATATTTTCATGGGTTATTGAGGTGCCTGGAGATCGTGGAGCCCTACCATCCCATGCATATCCTACTGCAGTTTGGGCGGCGCTAGGTCATCCCCTCTGCTCCTATAGCCCCTACTTGAGGTATTTGGGGTACGTCTGCTTCCACGTATTGGCTGGTATATGTATATTTAGAGTAGTTCTGGGAGGTGTGGGAGAGCCACGTGCTATCTGATGTGCATAGATCTATGCCAGCCGTGTACCCCTCTGAGTGTGCTATTGATTATATAGAGTGGTATCAGCATGTGTCCCATATACATGTGCAAAATCCACTCCATTGATCTAGGGGTGCACCCCAGCCACTGACGCAGGGTACCATACCCGTCGATACTGTCATCCAGGTATATCGTTTAATGTTTTCATGTCTATGTTAATTACTTTTTTAATCATTAAAAATGTATTCATCCTAAACTTTCCGTTATATTTTATTTCAGCATAATGAGCGTGCATTGCAGATTATTCAATCTCTTATGGATGACGGTATTGAGGAGATGCCGAGGGATAGATTGATCAATATGTTGCATCGTGTACAGTGGGTTTTACGAGATCGCATTGACACTATGTCCCCAAATCCCCATGCCCCATCTTCATCGGCTAAACAACGCCCAAATGTTCCTTCACGTGCTCCACAGGCCCCACCTCCTCCCAGGGCTCCATATGCCCCACTTCCTCCTAGTGCTTTATAGGCCCCAGTTCCTCCTCCTAGTGCACATCCGTTATCGATACCGGCTAGTATACTTGCTCGTACACTTGGCAGTAGTGACAACGAATATACGGGGAAGAGGTTACAGAGCGAGGGATGACCCCATATACGGATATTTACTATTTTTTTGTATTGTACAGGGGATGACCCCTATATACTTTATACTTCATTATATTTTGTAATCCTTTGTATGATCACATATACTTAAACACTTTATATGTAATGAGCAGTTGTTTTCCTTGTGTTAGTTCTACTACAAAACAACTTGTATTTATTATGTTTCAATTGCAATTAATGGCCTTAAACATCAAAGGCTGATAGACTAATTCTTTCGAGAGGGGGACCATTGGATGGAGAGGGAGCTTTGAAGGGATGATTGCCATATGACATGTAGGGACCACCATGGAAAATGGGTGGTGGAGAGGAGGTTCGAATATGAGGGTTGGATGGATGTCATGTGGCAAGGGGGGAGAGTTGGAGGGTGGAGGTAAGGAGGTGATTTTCAAGGGCTTAAATGGAGTTGAGGGGATCAATGACCACTCATCAAACAGGGGTTTGAGATGATGCAAAATCAAAGACCCTAGCTTAAACCCACTTTCAGGATATTTTGGGGAACATTTAATGAGAGGAGAGAATTCCTGAGAGGTTTTATAATGGGGGTTATTTGGTAGAAAAACATATTGAATGTGGTAATGATGGATTTGGGTAGTTGGGGCATATTGAGCCTCGGATGGTCCTACCCTCGGTGAGTCTTTCGAAGGTCTCAGAATTAATAAAGCTGGCTAGTGACTGTTCTAAATTTGGATGTTCAAAGAATTTCTTGGAGATGTCTAGAGAATTCCATTTTGTTACTGAGGATTTTGAAGATAATCATGGTTAGAGGGTGTAGGATTTGATTTGGGGTCATTTGGGAGAGGGAGAAAGTGTTATGATTCATTGAGGTCGATATGGAAGCCCTCAAGGTTAAAAATTTACTTTTTTAAACTTGAATTTTTTTCCTAAGGCCTATTCGACATTATAGGGTTGAAAGCCTGTTCAGCACTGTGGTGCCAAACAGGCTTAAGCTTGTTCAGCTTTGAGATGCTGAACAAAAATAAAAATGTTTTTTTTTACAGCCTTAAGATGCTAAACAAGAAAAAAAATAAATACAAAATAAAAAAAACTTCTAATTTCATTACTATATCAAAAAATTACATGAGTCACAATAAGTGTTCTTTACATGTTCCAAAATATGACTAGAAGGATATAATACAATAGATGTGCAACAAAAAAAAATTACATCAATCGTTGCTCAAGTCTATAGACTCCTGTATTGCAACACTCGAGCTAACAAGTCTAAACTCTTTGATCATTCCTTCATATTATGGAAGCGCCCAACCCGAAGTATTGTTATATCTATATTTATACCAAAATGTCGCTATGGGGATGATTGGATAACCCGACATCAGGATCACCTGGATAAAGTGGTTTTCGTTGACGAAACCAATGACAATTTACCTTCGAGTGGTAGGAGGGATAGGATCTGATCTAAGTGGGTGGAAAGTGAGGCATTGATGAACACCCAAGTAATATAGGACAACATTATAATGCGATGCAATCAGATGTCTACACTCCAGCATGGTCATCTAGTGATCGTACGGTGCAGTATCATTGAAACAGTCTAATAAATATCTAATCTCCTGCACTCTCTTGGATAACCGATATACTTGCTCGTACAGGGGGTCATGGCTGTCCAACTCGTACACCAGATTCTCCCTAACCTTTGCCCAATTATCCTCTCTAAATCCCATCAATCCAACGATGACCCTAAAGCCACAATGCCCGTCTGTTGCCACGTTTATAACACTCCTAATATAAGATAAATGCCTTCTGGTAAAGAGCACATATAATACAGTGAGGAAGCTCGTCTAGATGAACTCAATCGAAAAACCTACAAAAAAGAAGAAAACATGTTATGCCACATAACGGTTGAATTACTTCATCACTTACACGATAATGTGTATATTAGTTACCTTTTTCTTTAATCTCCTTTGTTGCGTTTGTCTCATTGACTGTACTTGGGTGACTTTGGTAGTGGTGGTTTCTGTTGGAGAGTTGCTATCCTATAACGATGACACCCTCTCAAATGTAGATAGATCATGCCGCATGGATATGTTTATCTTGGTATGTGAGTGACCTCGCGTATTTTTTTAACCTTCAGATTCCTTGATATGTGTGTTGTCCGATGTTGCTAACTCTCACAACTTCTAAAGCATTTGCAGTTTAGTAAACTAATTGGATTGGTTGAATTACTGTAGAAACAATTCCATATCTGCACTGGTGTCTACATCATGGCTTGTAGGGAAAGTGGGAGGATGCATGTCAAGCTTGTACCAATACACATGTATGGACTCAAGTGGAATGGGACACCCCTGCCTACTATACTCTACCATCTCATGTGCGCAGGGTAACCCATGTGTGCATCTAAGAATACATTCACATGCAATAAAATCAACTCCAACAATACCTACACACTTCGTCTCAGCCAAAATACTCTTAATTGCAGAAATAGATACATTACTGTAAAACTCTTTGAACTCGGAAGGTTTAAAGCTATGCTACACAACCGTCTTGCATCTCTCGAACTATGCATTGATGGCTGTGTGTTGTAGCTCAAGCAAATTGTGGATGTTCATCCATGAAGATTTAAAGTTTCCTTGACTGGATCCAAGATGCCACTTCAACTTCGCATGCGCAATCTCAACCTTGGTGACATGTACACAAATAATTATGTACCAACCAATGAGTTTCAAACTTAAGTGAGATTACCAAACAAAAAGGTTACCGATTCGTTGTAGTGGCTCCCAAATGCATGAACCTGTACGTCCAGGCTGCTACAAGTCTATCCTTGTATCCGTCAAACCAAGTACTCATGTAATGGAGTGCATCCAAATATGTGATAAATTGTTTCTCCAACAATGCCAAGTGCTGAAGGTAATATTCTTGTCTGTGACACCACCAATAGGTTCCAGATCATCATGAACCTCTCCCACATCTCCTTCGTCATAAATAACTTCTCCTTCGTCATAAATAACTTCTTACATTGAGTTAGCGCATTCTTACTAATGTGTCACCTACACAAAAAATGTGTAACATTGAGAAACACCCTTGATATGACATTCATCAAAGCCAACTCCTTGTCCGTTACAATGACCTTAGGGAGAGCACTGTCATCCATAACACTACGTAGGACACCTAGTGTCCATACAAAGTTATCATCATTCTCATGATGAAGATACATAAATGCCATAAAAAAAGTTAGATCGGTACACGTCAAGCCCACAATCTCCAACAACGGCATGCGATATCTGTTTATCTTATAGGTGCAATCCATGATCAACACACTTGAGAATGCATGTAACAGGTCCATAGAAGCCAGGTGTGCTAAAAAAATATCAGTGACAGTCTTGTTGTCTTCAGCTACCCGATGCCACTCGATGAAATTATACTTGACCTACTGTCCAAGCAAGTGTTGCATCTGAGATCTACTAGCCTTCTCTTCCCTCTTTTGTTTAGCTTGCGCATTATATATTGCGGTTATTGTAGTCGTATTGATGACATCTCTTTGCTTCATTGCACTTAATATGTCCTTTAGTCAAATAGTACTCTTGGACATATCTTTCAAAAGTGAGGACTCTTCATCTGACAATCTACCCATAAAAGAGTGACTTTCGAGATGATCCCCAACAGGGCGATTATGCACTCCGCATACGACTAGCAATAACCAATCATCATCAGTGGGTAACTTCTTTCCCTTTAGTTGGAATTGACATTCGCACTTCTTGGTGCCCTTTCCCTTGATCCTTACAACCCCACTGACATTTTTTTTTCTCTTATCTTCTCTATACCGCCCACTCCACTCACATGCAAGGATCAAACTTGGTTTTCTTAAGCTAGAATAGGAATCTGACTTCTTAATAACTACAACAAACCCATTCCTCTTTCCAACATCTGTCTTCCACCTAATTAATTCCACCCAACTATTGAATATCTACACATAAGAGAACAATAATAACGTTAACTCCATCCAAATTGTTATATACACTAGTCACATTATCAGTTACATACACTTTTTTTACTTCTTGCGTGATGAATTCATTGCTGTAATCTATCACCATTTCATCACCAATCCAACTGCAGCGGGTTGAGACATTGGGCTGCCAAAAAAAAATTCAACTTTCTGTTTAAACAGGCTTTATCCTGTTCAACACTGTGATGTTGAACAATCTTAAGCCTGTTTGGTACCATTTTTCTAAACATGCTTAGGAATGTTTGGCATCATAGTGTCAAACATGATAAATCCTGTTCAGCCCTGTAATGCCAAACATGATGGAAAAAAAACAATTGCGAACTTCAAATTTTTTTACCTTGGGGCTTCCGTTTCGCTTCATTTCACTTCCTTTATGCTCCATTGGTTGAACTCTTCTTTGAGAATCACAATGTGTGGCTTTTTTTGGGTCTTAGAGAGCCCTAGATGGAGAAGAATGGAGAGGGAGAAAAAGAACGAGCGAGGTGTGGAAGAATGAGAGTTTGTAGTTGACGGTGTGGAAGAAGAGGAGGAGGTGTGGAGGTGTGCTTACAAATTTGTTTTTTAAGTTTTTTTTTCATTAGGGTTATAACTGTCAT
>JAOXJP010049645.1:0-16075 GCA_025762735.1 Platanus orientalis
AGCCTTGGGATCATCCCTCCAAGGTCCAGGAAGGTTTGTAGACCATCACAAATCCCTTCAAGACCTTTGGTTCATTTTGTCCTTTTTATTTTACCTGATTTACCTTTGTGAGCTTGAAAATAAGTATGAACCCTTTGGAATGACTTGCAAGCTTCCGGCTTGAACTTCCTAAAGACTTCTTGGCACTTTGAGGATGATCTTCATGAAGCTTGGATCCAAGAAACTCCTAGACTCTAACATGACTCCACACATGTCCTAGACTATACATGTATTTTACAGTTCATGGAATTTATAACTTTTACACTAACAGACTTTTGATGAGATTTTCTCACCTATGGTAAAGATGTCATCCATTTGAGTTTTATTGGGTTTCGCTGGCAGTATGACCCTAGAAATTGAGCAACTAGATTTCAAAATAGCATTCCTTCATGGTGATTTAGAGGAAAAGATTTATATAAAGTAACTTGAAGGTTTCAAAGTCAAAGGCAATGAGCACATGGTTTGTAAGTTAAGAAAGAGCCTATACGAGTTGAAACAGGCTCCAAGGTATGGTATAAAAAGTTTGATTCATTTATGGTAGATAGGTATAAATAAAAGAATAGCCTCAAACCATTAAGTGTTTATCAAAAAAAAATTGATGGTGATTTTATCATTTTTTTTTTTTTTTTTTTTTGCTCTATGCTGATAGTTGGATAGGACGCTAACAAGATTGATAGGTTAAAAAAGGAGTTAAGCAAGTCCTTTGCCATGAAAGAATTAGAACCCACACAATAAATGTTGAACATGAAGATCTCTTATGATATGAAGGCTGAAAAGTTATAGCTATCACATGAAAGGTACATTGAAAAAGTGCTTGAAAGGTTCAATATGGATAAGGCAAAACATGTTAACTCTTCATTTGCAAGTCACTTCAAGTTAAGTAGTGAGAAAATCCCTTCAAGTGAGAAGGAAAGAAAACAAATGAGAAAATTTTCCTATGCATCAGTAGTAGGAAGTTTGATGTATGCCATGGTGTGCATGAGGCCTGACATCGTACATGCAGTTAGTGTTGTTAGTAGATTTCTTGTCAATCCTGGAAAAGAGCATTGGGAGGAAATTAAAAGAATACTTAGGTATCTTAAAGATTCTTCCGAGATGTGTTTATGTTTTGAAGATGATAAGCCTATATTAGAAGATTTCATAGATGTGGATATGGAAAGTGATATTGATTATAGGAAGTCTACATTCATATACTTGTTTACTTTTGTAGGATGAGTTATATCATGGCAGTCCAAGTTACAAAAGTATATGGCATTGTCTACTACAAAGGCCAAGTATATTGCAGCAATAACACCCCTGAACCCGGACTCGGATGAGATCCGTAAGCACCCCAAATTCGAATCATTACATTGATTTGATAACCAATGTTCACAATCTAATAGTCGTAGGTCCTCACATGGTCTCATAGTTCATTTCCTTATATTTTATTATACATTAATCTTATAGTCCATAGTCTAAGTTCAATGTTAGAGAAAGCAATACAATAATCCACAAGAATTCAATAAGTTGCAATGGAAGTTTCAACATAACATAATCATATCCATAGTAGTGTAGTGGAAAAGATATTATAAAGCTCCAAAGTGTATAACCATGTACTAAAACATCTAAATCAACTACATAAGTTGGGTTCCCTTTCACCCAAACATGAGCCAAGGGAAAGAGTACAATTTCTCCCAATACTATCTATACAATGTAAATAGTCCAAAGATATCCACATCTCAACTATAATAAAAGGAAAATGGCTTAAATCACCATAGCAAGTCTTTATGGGTGGAAGACTTAAAATCATAGTCAATCTGACAAACATAACGGCTAGGTTAGTCCTAACCTGTAAGCAATCATACTAACTATAGATAACATAAGGTAAGAAACATAAATCAAAATACTGTCATGTCCAAAAATCAATGAGAAATCTAAACAAAGTCTAAACAACAATAGTATCAGCCAAGTATGAAATGGAATAATAAATAGTTATCAAAGTAAAATCTAAAGTTTTCAAACTGAGCACAGTCAGAGTAAGAGTTAGAGTCTATAAGAGATATCAAATATCTGAAGGTACAAACAAATCAAAGGGTCCAATACAAAGTAGTTTAGTATGGAAATCAAAGTCCAAACATGGCTCCAATAATGAAGTATCCAAAGTCCAATTGTTCAGAAAGTTCAAAGTCTAATAGTTTAAAGCGTCCAAAGTCTATTGTTTTGAAATGTCCAAAGTCCAAATAACACACTTCTTTACCTGAAGGTCGGGGCCTAGAGGTGTCCAAAGGGGTCCAAGGTCCAAATGATACACGCCCTTACCCAAAGGTTGGAGCTTAGAGGTGTCCAAAGTGGTGGGTCCGAAGTCCAAATGACACATACCCTTACCCGAAGGTCAAGGCCTAGAGGTGTCCAAAGGGGTCCAAAGTAAAGTATTCATATGCACTAGTCGACTCCACAGGTAAAGTCTAAATCTTTTGCCAAATCCCTCATTGTAACCCCAAGGGCAAGGTCTAGATCTCCTGATAATCCCCAGAAGTAAGGCCGAATCTCATGAAACCAAAGAGCATGGTCCAGAGCACTTTCTCACAAATAACCCTATGAGTGGGACCTAAAGCCAGAAGCCATACTTAGCCTTGTGACGGGGCCCAAATTGGGTCAAAGGTTCGAAATCCAATAAGGTTCACATCAATAAGTTCGAAGGGTCACTTGAGTTCAATAATCGGAACAATAATATGAAGCAACCTTAGGCATATGGTCTCTATGATTTAAATAGATTACACTTGTCACTTAAAGTTAATCATTTCAATGGTAAATAATAATATCAAGGACATAAGTTCACTTAGATTCGATATTGGTACATGGTTCAATGTTCATAAAGCCGAATTCACAATAATTCATAGAAATTGTGTAAAATCGATGGTTCAAAACATGTAATAAAATTCAATGGTCCACTTAGTTCATATAATTTCATAGGAAGCAAAGAGTTCGATAGAATTAATAAGTCCAATACAATTTTTTAAAAAAATCAAAGATTCAATAGCTTCACAATGGATCTAAGTGTAAAGATTAACTCGAATTTTACTTCTAATGTCCCAAATAAATGGCAAAGCAAGATTGTCTATCAATTTGATCAGTAATAGTGTATATCTTGAAGGATTCACAATTTCACACAAATTTCAAAGAAATCACATAAGTAAAAAACAAATTTCACATGATTTAAGGGATTTAATGAAGGAAATCAGGTCACACAATGACTAAGAACAATAATCTCTTACAAAATAGGTGTAAATCTAAGGATCAAATAAGATTCAATGCTTCAAGGCATGGAACTACAAAATTTTTAAAAAAAATCAAGAAGAGAAAGGATTATACTAAGCATTAGGAGCATAATCTCTTACAAAGTAAGCTTAAATCCATAGATCTAACATAGTTCAATGATTCTAAACAAAGATTTTCAGAGAATTCACTTACAAAACCACAAGGATATGAGAGATTCAAAGAGATAATACATCACACTAGCTATAGAAAACACAATCACTTATGAAGTAGGCTCATCTCCAAAGATCAAACAATGTTCAATAACTTAGAGCAAAGATTCACCGGATTTTCCAATGGATTCAATGACAAATCCACAAAATCCCAAGAGTTCCACAGAGGAAACCATTATTACATATAGAAAGCATAATTACTTACTATCTTTCTAATTCCTTAGCCTCTTGTCAAATCTCCTTTACTTCACTCTCACAAATCTCTTTCTTCTACAATATTAGTGTAGATCTATCATCAAATAGAGGAATATAAAAAGATTAGGAGAAGAAATCATCAAATCTGGCTAAATTTCTCATGTATAGGGTGCACTTACCAAACTGGGGAAGAATTTCTCATCCTTCCTCCCAAAACTTTCAAATCTCTCTTCCTTTCTATATTCTAAATGGCATTTTAAACCCAAATGAGGTCACAAAGTGTTTATATTTTGTCATATCGAGATTCCACACATGTGGGGATCAAATCAGAGTGTCATGTCATTTTTGTATGTAATTATTTTCATTTCCAGATTTTTGAGTCGTGACTAGTCAGGAGATGTGTAATCAGTCATGCCATAATCAATCAGGAGATGTGTGATTTTGGTCATATTTATGATCGGTCACGAATCTACAGAAGCTCCTAGAATGGACAACCCGAATGCTATGACCCTTGGCCATGATCGTTTACAGAGTCGTGATCGGTCAAGAGATCTATGACCAGTCACACTCGTGGTCAGTCAGAGATCTTTTGATTGGCCACGTCTATAAATTTTCTAAATTTTTGGGTCTTTTTCACTTTGGTCAATGTGAGTCCCACCAAGCTATTCTAATGGTTTTCTAGTCTCTTCTAAGACATGTATAGGTCCTTAAAGCACTAAGGTTAGTCCTCTTGCTCAAAATACCATGGGTTTCACATCCAGACACATGGTGTCGGATTTGGGTTTCTAGACTTACTTAATTTAGGTACAAGGTGTTACAATAGTTGTAAAAGCTTGTAAAGAAAAGTTGTGAATAAAGAGGTTCTTTCAAAAACTTAGTTCAAACAAAAGAAATATGTGGTTCACTGTAACAGTCAAAGTGTCATCCACCTTAGTAATAATCCAAGTTTTCCTTCAAAGTTTAAACACATTGATGTGAGGTACTACTATATTCGAAATATTTTAAAAATAAGTTGCAGTTTAAGAAGATCCGTATTAACAGAAATGGACTGAATATGATGACGAAAGTCTTACCCAAAGCTAAACATGAGTTCTGTAGAGACATGGCATGTTTGGATGTGATGGATCCCTCCTCATGAGTCAGGATGGGGAGATTGTTGGGTTCCCTCCTTATGACTATGACACACTGCCCATTTTTATAGAAGTGGCATGTGAAAGGGCTTGGGAAGCTATATGGTTTTTTTTACCATTTTTAAAATGGTGGGTAAAGTGACCATTTATTGATCTTGTCTCTTTCGAAGGGAGAGAAGAGGGGAGTCTTCATTCGTTGAGTTTTCTCTTTGGTTATTTTTGCTTGTGAGAAAAAAAGTGTCTCCTATACTCTTTACACCTGCTATAAATCACAAGAGTTCTTTTTTTTTGGGGGGGGTCTTTAGTAGATTAGATTTCTCTCTTGGTGAGAAGAAGAAGGTGATAGCTTGGGTTTCTCTCTTGAAAAAGAGTCAATTGGAAAGTGGGACAACAATTCAATGGTTTCAAGCTTCATTGTGTTTGGTTTTATCTCTCATTGGAGTTAAGTATGTTTTGCACCCTCTTGTTGTATCCATCTTTTTAGATGATGAAATTGGATATCCAAGTTGTTACTTGATGAAATCTTTTAATTTTGATTAGAGAAGACTTGTAATCTCAAATATTTTACAAATAATGAAAGTATTTTTGGATTATTGTCCCATAGTTTTTTCCTTTACACCGAAGGGTTTTTCACCTTAAAATATATATATTGATATTGTGTTTTGTTTCTTATACTTGTTATTGTTTTTGTTTGCTTTTTTTTTTTTGTGACGAATAGTCTTGATTATATTATCCTTTGGTTTGCACTTTGATAGGAAAGGTTTCCCAACACTAAAACAATGCTTGGGGTCTCGCAGAGATTGCATTATTGATCTATCTTAGGCTAAAGGCACAAGTTGATACCAAGAACTAGCATTCAATGTGGAATGATGGTGGTATGACTTGATTGGTCATTCTAGGACCATATTATGTCATGATCATATTTTCCCTCTATGTAAAAATCGTGCGACACCTCGACCTTCATCTAGTCAAGGCCAGCCTTTCCACCATTTGAATCCCTTCTTAGACCTTTGACATGTCCCACATGTACTGACAATGATACTACTCATCAAGAGAACCGTCATGTCAAGCCCTGCGTGATCGGTCAACGAACTACTTCCTTGCATCGCCATGAAGCTCGTCTAGCTCGTAAGATCCCTTGTGACATCACCCCTTAAGCTTGCAACTAGTCAACCATCTCGACACTCATGTCGTGCCATCAAAGCGCATCTCAAACGATTCAGAGTTTCTCATGCTCCGCATGTAGCACTGAAGACCCAGAACTCCTACAGCACATCCTCAAGTTGTCACTCGAGTCATTAAGCCCATTGATAACCATGTCACGATCACCATGTTTTTCTAGGCAAGACGTCGCCTCAAGTCTTATCATGCCATTATAGTGATTGTCCAAAGTCAAGCCAGGATTTTGCCCAGCACTAAGGCTATGGGATGGCCCACTCGACCGCCTATGTGTCACCACTGTCATATAGTGTATGTTAGTAGCACCCACACAGAAAGCCCTCGTTGTCTGACAGACGCGCAATGTCACCCACACCTGGGGCCCCTACCATTGTCCCATGAAGGAACCCAACCCCTATAACAACTCTAAGCAGCACTTTAATGCATGCCAAGAGCTGCCCCCAACCCATGTTAGGGATGCCTCACAGTTTAAGCTCATGTAAGCTAGGAGCATACCACCTACGCATAGCCACAATCCATCGTATCTACTATACCTTGGCATGCCTCCAGTCCATGCAAAGGGCCTAGGTGCCTCAAAGCATCTGCCCCTCCTCAAGGTGTACATTATATTTTTTTTGGATTACCAAAAGGGTACGTTTACCTCCCAAAAAAATAATCACACTAGATTTATTTACAATTTTGTCATCGGACAATATTTTCGAAAATGTCACTGTATCATGCATATGCTAAGACTTGTCTCTGACAATTAGGCCCAATAATGGCTGTCCTATGAGTTTAGCCGGTGCTTGCTCAACTCTTGAACACGAGTGATTAGCAAGGGTGGAGTAAGACTAAGGCTTGAACCGGCGCAGATTGTGTGCGAATGGATTTTGTGCCAAAATTTGTGTTTGGTGACACTTTGCAACCGGATTGGCTTCTGTGTGCACAAAATCTGTGTCAAATGCATGTCGGGGGCTGAGAATACTTACATGAGCATTGAAAAGTGATTTGCATTTTTTGGGGTGTGTGCTTATCACTTTTCAATGCTGATGTGAGTGTTCACGTGCCTCTAAACACGCATTGGGCACGGATTTTGTGCACACAAAAGCCAAGCAGCTTTGCAACTGATAAAAATCAATACCCCACACAAACTAGAAACTCATAAAAATCAATACCCTAATCGTTCGAAGGGCTCGTCCCATCGAAGTGCTCGTCCCACGGCCATTGACCTGGTGGTCCCTCCCCCAATCTAACGAAGCAGGTGGTTGCCGTTCGCTAACTCGCCAGTCGCCGGTAAGCAGGCGGTGCAGTCTGTTCTTCCTTTTGTCCAAAATCGGGTTTGTCTGTGATCCAGGTGATGCAGAGAACTCCCTTCGCCGGTCGCCGGTCACCGGTCGTCGTTCGACGGAATTCTCTCTAACGGCGACAGCCAAAAATCTGAATCTCTTACTGCATTGCTGATCAAAGGATTCCACTAAACCTGGAGAAAATCTCCAAGCTGCTCAACAAAGTGGAAAGAAAATAAAACTAGAAAGAAAGTATAGCTGCAATACAAGAATTCACCACAATGTAAAGCAATGGTTTTTGCTGTTTATGGGTTTAATTTTAATGGATTTTCGCTGTTTTGGAGCTATGGGTTGATCTCCAATCAAAAGCAATGGTTTTGTTTCTGTCATTAATTATTGTGTTCTTGGATTTACATTGGTTGGTTAATTTTGATTTGGCGAAGTATTATCTGGTAGTTTTTGTGGAATCAGTTTTGTGTTCTATGTCGGATGGTGATCTTTTTTTCCCGAGCGAATTAGAAATCTTAGCATGTATAGACTTGTAGAGAGAGGGCAAGAAATGCTCAGGGATAGCACGCCACTGTAGAATAGGGAGTTTGGCGTAATACCCAGGGAGGAATATTACCATCTTACGATATCTGAGAAATATCTTTACAGGCTTTTGGTAGAGGAGATTCGCTGTCCGGGTAAATCTAGAGGTAGAAGGCTTAAAGAGGTTGACAAGAAAACTAGAATTTTCTATTGTATGGCTACTACCAGGAGGTTGAATGGCTTCATCCATTGTTTTGTAGTCAATTGGTCGATGATGTGCTCGCTCCAGGAATTAGGTACTCTTTTGAGAGTTGGTGTGGCACTTGGATGAATGGTTGGATTGTCATGTGAATGCTCTGCTTCTAAATGCTGCGAATTGACTTTTGAAGAGTATTGCTGTCAAAGAAGTTTGAAATCTGATGTTCTAATGGGCTTGGATAGTTTGTCTTTGCTAGTTTGTGTGGGGTATTGATTTTTATGAGTTCGAAGAAATTTTGGTTGGTTTTCATGTGCTGATTTGCATTTGCGCTCACTGGAATTCAACCATCAAAATTTTTATTTCCTTGTAAAATGATGCCAAGGTGTTTTGAAATTTTGATCATTAACCTTGTGCTGCATGCACAAAATCCAGTTTCATTGGATGCATTTTGTTGAAGTTTAGGCCCTATTTAGGAATCATTCAAAGAATTCTTACTTCCAAAAAATAAAAATAAAAAATTTTGAAAAAAAACCATTGTTTGGCGGACCAGAATGTATTCTGAAAATGATTCCAAATTTTAACTTCTAGCAACATTTTTTGGCACAAAAAAATTTAAAAAAATTAATAGTACCAAAAAATGAAAGAATACATTCCGGTTCGTGATGCATTCTTTCATTTTTTGGCACTATTTATTTTTTTATGTGAGAACGAATCTTGTGAGGACCGTGAAAATGGCACCAGAGGAGCTGACGCATCAGTACCGAAAAGAGATTTGCACTTTTTGGGGGGCACTTGTCACTTTTCGGTGCTGATGTGTCCATACCCTGATGCCATTTTCACAGTTTTCACAAGATTCGTTCTCACCTAATTTTTAGTGGTGCAGGGTCGATAACTATAAGTCCAGTGACACTAAAAATTAGGTGAGAATGAATCTTGTGAGAACTGTGAAAACGGATGGACACATCAGCGCTGAAAAGTGATAAGTGCCCCTCCAAAAAGTGCAAATCACTTTTTGGTACTGATGTGTCAGCTCCTCTGGTGCCGTTTTCACGGTTCTCATGAGATTCGTTCTCACATAATCCAAGCCTGTCCAGCGAGTACCGTTTTCTTCTCTCTCTCTCTCTCTTTCTTCTGTGTAAAATGGGTTTAATTTGGTTTTTTTTTTAAGGGTGGGGTAGGGTTTTTTTTGGGGGGGTTTGGGGATTACCTGTCGAGATGGAGAGAAGACCACAGGGCCCACCTTCTGAAAACTACAGTTTACCCCAGTATATGAGTTTGCTACGTGTCACCACGAAATTCATTCGCACACAATCCGTGCCAGTCAAGCCATGCTTAACAGGCCCATAGGTTCATTCATTTTGTCTCACCATGACATTTGTCTCACTCGTAAGGTTCCTAAAATCATTGGGCTAACTAGCCAGCACTACACTATACAATCGCAAGCTCTCGTCCAAGCCAAACATCTAATGATCCACCAAAGACGTAATCGAACTACATTTTGAACAGCGGACATATCAGGACTCAAAAGAGTTGTATCTCTGTTGATAAATCATGATGAGCACATTGTGTATCTGAGAAGGCCTCAAATGGTATATAGTGTTAGCTCTGGCTAAGTGATGGCTGAAGAGAAAATGGCCACCACAACGCGGCTGATTATCTTGCATCTTCACCTTTTATTAGAAAATATTTGTATTGTGATGCTTCTTGGTTGTAATATTCTTGATGATGCCTGAGAAAGTTGTATTCTCAAAAGATTGTAACATATTTGTTTTCTTTATAAAACAATAGGGATGAGTCTGCCTACCACAATCCCAATCACCTGTTTCGCCCCAAATGAAAATGTTTACATGCTACAGCCTCCTAGATCTCCAAGAGTAGATTTGCTATGTACATTGTGGCTTCTGCAACTCCTTGCTAGTGGGGTAAAGTGCAGTTAGAATCTTTATCAGCAATTCAATCATTGGAGCCCTTGGGTAACATCACTTGTAAGAATTTTCATTTTCTTGGTTGTGAAATTCTGGAGTGTCCCATCTTCTAGCAGCTTGCTGAAGGTGGTTACTGTTACATGCAGACAATACACACAAACATGAGATGGGAAGTAATTCATTTTAAAAAAAGAAAAAAGAACCTCACATAAGCAAAGGGATAGAAAGTAATTGCCCAAAACAAACACTTTCTATGCTATTGACTTCTCTGTGTACAATATTTCTAAAATCCAATATTTGCTTCCTCTCTAGGCAAAATAATCAAGCAATTATCTGCAGGTGAGAAGATTTTGGGCATCAAAATCAACAAGTCATAGCTGCAAAATGATTCTCCACTTACGTTTACTTTTGCTTCTTCTACTTAGCCACAGTGATGACTTGTACTAACTTCAACAAAGAAGTGCTCCATCTTTGTTTTCTTTCCTTAATGAAGAACAATGAAGCCAGGGTTCAACATTATGTTGACATGCCTGCAAAACCACCATAAGCTCTGATGAATGCTGCCAAACATGCCAACCCATATAGCCACAGATTTTTCCCTCAGGTGAGTGGGGACTTTGTTGAGTATGTGCATGGTTCAAAATGTCAGCGAAATTTCTCGAAATTTCCCCGCTTCAAGGGGTAGCGAAATGAAATACAAAAGGAATACAAAAATTCCAAAATTTCTCTGAAATGTCACCAAAATTATGTCGATATTAGCGAAACATTGACGACATTGACATCAATACTCTCGACATGATTTATTATGCATGAGCTATACCCATCTTAAATTTATTGTTTGCTATGATTTTCGATTTGTTGATTCTATACCAAAAATAATAACTCCACTTAAAACCTTTTTATTAACAATATTGTTTAATTTTTGTTTACAAAATAATTAAAATGATTTTCTTTAAATGATAAAACATATCTTTATATCATTGATTTTTTAGTATATATGCATAAATTAGATATGTGCTGCGAAAACTATTGTATAACTTTGTAATATAAAGTTTGGTACAAAATAACTAATTTAAGATGAAGAATTAAGTGAAAAAATCACACAATTTGACATGTTTGGTAGTCATTTGTCTATAAGAACGACTAGTTATTATTTGTTTATTTATAAGATGTATTTGTATATAAGTTAAATGTTTTATATAGTTATTTGAGTCGTGTTTTGAGTGTGTAATCATGCTCAACATAGATTGAAATTTTCATGGTAGTTCACATCAAAATTTTCTTAAATTTTGTAATATTTCAAAACATTTTAACGAAATTTCTCCAAAATTTTCATAAATCCTTATGACGAAAAATCCATCAAAATTGAAAATTTGAACCTTGGTGGTGCCTTGTGCACGTTGCCAAAAAAAAAAAAAAAAATTAACTCCTTCCAAAAATTTGTGCAATCAACACCACCTCTACTAGACATCAGGGGTTTTCAACTATAAAAAATCCTGTGCCGGGATGGGACGTGGGTTTTGTTCAGTCGTAATTGACCCTTACAACACCACCTCCACTAGACATCAGGGGTTTTCAACTGTAGAAAATCCTGTGCCGGGATGGGACGTGGGTTTTGTTCAGTCGTAATTCACCCTTACAGTGTTGCCCTCCTCTACATGCAATCGTCATTTGAGTGCCCCACGTGAAACTTGGTAGCTTCCACTTGAGGTTATGGGTATCTCTCCGCTACTTCCTCCTGTCTTCTTCTATCTTTTCAAAACCCATGGCAAGTGGGGGTGTATTCAGTGCATGCCACATCGTCAACGTTTAAAACTCCCAAAATTCAAAACTCTAAGTGATGTGACATGCACGGAATGCTACCGCCATTTGTTACTAGGTTTTTTAGTTGCAGAGGATTCTTTGTGTCCTTTCAAAGGTTGGTGAAGCTCTCTCTCTCTTTGCCTCCCGGCTGAGGGATAATCCCCGCTGCATCTCTTTTTAATCTCCTTTTTTATAAAATTTGAGTTCGGAGTCATGAAATCACAATAGTTTACTATTTTTTTTTTCTTCAGAACATCTTGTTAGAGTAAATCATTTAAGTACAACTATTAATTTGATTTTATCTATCACAAAAGTGTTTGTCCATGTATGTCTATGCATATGTGGAAGAGAGATGTGTGTGTGTGTGGTAGCACACATGTATATGAAATTTAACACAATGGTGTGATTATAATTATTTTTGTACGAAAAGACATAGTTAGATCGATTGAAGACCAATTCTCCGCCAGCTGTTAAAGGTATCATAAGTTAGTTTAAAATTTTAAAAGGTACTTAACCTTAAAATACAAAATTTAATTAAAAATTCAAACAATTAATTGAAAAGACAAAAGAAATTGGCAAGAGATGTTAGTGACCAGTCAATTTGGTAGATAGTCAAATTGAATTAAAGAGTCGCAATTAAAATGATTGGTGTATAATTAAATTGAATTAAAGAGACCAATTAAAGTGAATGGTAGATGGTCCTACCCATGGAAAAATTCATGAAACGTCCAATCAAATTGAATATATGAAAATCCACTCAAAACAAGTGGTGAGAGCTTGTGAGATATGATTCATCTCATTTCTTAACAAGTGCTCTCACTCAAACTTACAACTATATTATATTTTATCACATCTTTTTTTGGATTTGATTCATATTGAACCATTTTCCCTAGTACATCCTTCACAACTTACGTTGCAAAGAGCCTAAGAGGTTTGTTGGCACCTAACAAAATAACATTGACTAGGCAATACTAATTGTTTGATCTTGGGTTATTCAATTACTAATTTTCATTTACACCTATTCTCCTTATCTTTTGATATTGAGTCAAGGATATGAAAATGACAAAAACAATCACATGAAAATTATCATAGCCTAGTACATGTAATTAGGTCAGTTGCAAAGAAGGATTGGCAAACAAACAAATTTACCACCAATGTGGGACTTAGATAAGAAATATGGGTTTAGCAATTAATTAATTGCTATGAGATTAATTAATGGAAGTTGTACACAATTAGGTTGAAAATGTTTTACTTAACTTGCGAACCCAACACAAAATTTGTGTGTTAGGGTTTACTGTAATCATGTTTCGGATCAAAGCAGGTTGACCTGTTTTGACATGATTAATAAATGGGTCATGATTGAGTTAACCGATATAATTGTATACCCTTAACTTGACATGACACGAACTTGATCCGCCAACATGAATTGCCACCCCTAATCACACAACCTGTGAACCCGACATGGAATTAAAGGCTTAGTGTTGGCAACATCCTAAAAATTGATCTATATATAGACAAATGACATGTGGATTTTAATGGGCCTGAAAATATAGTTACAAACAAAAATACGTGTTGGAGTCATAGTTAAGATATGTGTCATGACAATTGATATTCAACAAAGGCAGATCATCATTTATACGAAGTAGGCAAGACAATGCCACTACACATTCCATGATAGGTATTTGTCGCAACATAAGAAAGTGGTTGTGAAGACGAAGATGAGTGAGAAGTGGAAAAAACCACCAAACAACGTAAAAAAAGAATTGCAACTACCGTAACTGATTGATTCAATAAAAATAGATGAGAAGAATAAGAAGAGATATACAACATCAAAATCAAATTTAATATATATCTTAGGTGTACGAGAATGTCTATTTTATGAATAAGAGTAATTTAACTTAATTTGTAATTCGATTAGAAGATGATTGAACCTGGTTCATTCCTTAAATTCTAGTACCGACTTGTTTGATATTGAGTATCACAACTTTTATGAAGAAATTAGTGACTCATGGAATTGAACAAGACGTTTATTCATCAATTGTTGTGTCAACAAAGTTAGGTCTATTTTTCTCATTTCTTCTTTTTTAAAGTTTATAAAAAAGTCCTCTTTGTTGAAACATGTACTGGATCCGTTCTAATCACTTGGGTTACTCATACTCAGAACCGAATGAAGAAGAATGGATTTTTCCCACCAAAAATTAGGGGATATTGTAATCATGTTTCGGGTCAAAGTGACCCGCTTTGACACGATTAATGAATGGGTTGTGTTCAGGTTAACCCTTAAGTTGTATACATGACACGTAACTGACCCTCCAACACTAATTGCCACCCCTATACATAATGACATTGCTTAATTGTCCCTTTGCTACTCTCCAAAGAGGAAATAGAGAGGGAATTGAATACTTACGGACTCTGAAAAATCTTTAAATAGCCAAGTAAATGCCACTCCCTAGTCGGAAAGGACAATTTTAAGTAATCACCATTCTAACTAGTGCATCGAGATATTAGGAAACTCAAATTCATGCTCTTAAAATGCTTTCTAAGATCCCGGAGATCCAATCAAGAATTTGTATTTTGCTTGAAGAATTGAGAAGTTGATCTAACGGAATGTGTTGAAGATTATAAATTCCTCATTTTACACGCACGCCTTCTGTTGCATGAGTATAGAAACTAGGACCAATCAAAATTATACAAAATGAGAGACATAAATTAATAGGTGTAAATTTATAAATGAAAAGAAAAAAAAAAAGAAATAGTAATAATTGGTCGTAAAAGGATATGATTTCCAACATAACATGCACATTATTGAGTAGTAATTGACGTTGTAATAGTAAATAATAATATTTTATTCTACTTTTATTTTTTTATATAAAAAAAAGAAGACAATATACCCCCAATCAATGATGGGGAGAAGAACACCTTTATATAATGCCATCAACAACTTCAATAATTAAAAAAAATAAAAGTCAAACATGAGAAGCTAGTAAATCCCTTTCAAATTTAGTGCATGCACGTCATTATTCTTCAACCACCACGTCAAGGTCGAATCTAGAATTATTAACTAATTAGCTATTGAACATGTCTACCAACTACAAAGAACCCCCCTTCCCCCTCTTTTTTTTCAGACTCATATCCTCTGCTCCGAGGAAAATATGCGCCACCATGAGCCGAGACACATAGGGGGTGGGGCCCATACACTCCTTGCAGGCTCCACCACCTCTTTGTGTCTTGGCTCACGACGGTGCACTTTTTGCCCGGTACAAAGGATGTGAGTCCCTTTTTTAACTGTTTGGTAATTTATTTTGATATCATCTATGCCTGGTCCAAAAATAACCCAAGTGGGACGGAGCTTGATGTAAACGGAAGGGACAGTGATGAGGCAGTTGGGATCTTGGCGAGAACCGATAAAGGTTACTGCTCACGTGACAATAATAAAACCATATAACTATGACCCCCCTACCCGCCAATCACGTAGTTGATTGGTAGACTGATTTAATCAATTAGAATCACGGAGCTCCACTTCGCCAACTTAAACATCCGGTGAATGGCCGAGCCCCCAAGCTCCTCCTTGTGGTGGGATTTGAGCTGGCCGCAATTTCTTGTGTAAAGGGTTTTATTATTCTATTTCTAGTGGGATTTTTTTCTGTGCTTGTATTTTGGTAGTACCACTTGGGCCCACTGCTGCTTTGGCGGCCAGCAATACGAGAGGGTAGTGGTCAATGCAATCCATTGCGAAATTTCTGTCAATTAGGGTTTGAATCGTTGACCCTCTCTTGAAAAGGCAATACCGTAGTATTTCTCTTAGAGAGATACATGTAGGGGTGGGTATGAGCCAGGCTCAGGTCGGGCGATGATAGACTTGGGCCTAGCCCTATAATTATAGACTAGGCTCGGACTGGGGTATGAGTTTGTAAATTTTTATTAAACTTAGGTCCGAATCCAACCCTCATTAATTGATCGGGTCTCTAGCTGGCCCATGAATTAAAAAAATTATAATGTTGAGATGTAGGTTTGAACTCTAGATCTATCCAAGGTTTAAAATTTTGGTTTTGATGAATTTTTCTTCATGAGGATTAATGAAAATTTCATTATAATGTTTCGAAATATTATAAAATTTATAAATTTTTTGATGTGAACTGATATGAAAATTTCAATCTATGTTGAACATGATTACACATTCTAGACTCAAATAACTATATAAAGCATTTAAGCCATTTACAAATAAATTAAAATAATATACAAATGGTTACTTAGTCATTTTTTTGGACAAATGACTATCAAACATGTCATAATTCATCTTAAATTAGTCATTTTGTAAACAAATTTTATATAACAAAGTTAT
>JAOXJP010049656.1:0-16075 GCA_025762735.1 Platanus orientalis
CACCCATAGGTATTACCACAACTATGCCGCTGCGGTGGAAGTTCACACCCACCACATAGGAGAAGAGATGGTGTTTTACTCCATTTGTCATCGTTGTTAGGCCATACGGCATTGAAGATTTTGGAAATGATAGACACGGATTATGAAAGAATGCATTGAAGACTGTGACAACATATCTAGAGTTGTCATCTTTTTTTTTCGAATATCCGAAATCTGAATTTTTTAAACGGTTAGGATACGGTACAGTTTTATAATATCTGTTAGAATAATATACGGAAGAGGATATGCTCATATCCGTTCCGAATCCGGTCCGTTTGCAGCCCTAGTGTACAGATAACATGTCCACGCTCAAAACTGTGAATGGTTGCAGCATGGCTTCTGCAAGAGAGAGATGTCTTACAATCAAGTCACCCCGGCAACAATTCTGCAAATTTGTTTGTACCAACGACTGTCTCTCCCGCATAGGTATGGTACGGTTTGGATCCTGTCCGGCCTGTTATGTCCTGGTAGGACCTGTCTAGCCTAAGAGCACGACACCACCATACATGCGTGGTTTGGATCTCCTAACAGGCCATAAGGAGGCCGGACACGATCTGAACCAGGTATGGTATGGTTCTCCTGCACTATGTGCGGCAGTCTAGGGTCTGAGTGACCCTACAGAAATAAAATAAAATAAAATGAATTTATTTCTTGCCATTACCTCTAAACAGTCTCCAATGTTCACTAAGAAAGCATCTGGAAGGGGTTTTACTGGTATCCAAATTCCGTCTTTCCTTATCTGGAGGCCGTCCATTTCATTAACTTGAAGGAGAATGGTCAGACCCCCTCCGTGAGTGAGGCATAAGGCAAATTACTTTCTCTGGTTGAGGACATGGAGGATAGTAATTCATCCTATTTGTCTGCCATCCAGTTCTCTCATCTCCCCAACCTCCATCTTTACAGCTTTTGCCATCTTCTCTAATATATTCATGGCCAGCTTTTTCATCTCCAAGGAGTAAGCTTCCAAGGTGTCTCTGCACGGAGAGGTATATTAATTGTTGAACAGACATAGGCGGCTAATTGATGTAATCAACTCAATTTCATCAATATTGGAGTATTTCTTTTCCTTTTACTCTTCTATTGTATGCTCCCATATTTTAATGGTCCAGTACATCGGAACTTCTTATGCAATCTGAGTCCTTTAAAATAAAAACAACAAAATACTTTAAAAGAAAATAACACTACCAAAAACCCATATCATCTTTTATTCAATTACTTGATTTTACCCATCACACATACACTGTTGGAGTCTGTGCAAACAATTTATCAAAAATCAAACAAAATACTACTTAATCCAAGTCAAAGAAGTGTTGAAAATATTTAAGCTTTCTTGAAGATAGTCATGGATTCCCACCAATTGTTCAAGGGATTTGACCGTACTAATGCCAAGATTCAATCAAGTTCAAAACTAAGTATTTCCTCCTACGAATTTACATGATCCAATAGAAAAGAATCTCTACTTCGAAATCTCCAGGTCAAGAATTTTGTTTACAAAAGTTATCTTTTTACTTAAACAAAGAATCAAATAAAACATCCGTAGTATATGATTTCATTCAATGTTTAGTTTAAACAAAATACCAGGAAGAGCCTTCACGACGAGGATTCCATTCAAAGTTTAGTGAAGAAGCCAATAAGAGTATTCTTTGTGCAACTCTTCTTCCAATGTCATCCAATCCTATCTTGACAGAGTTTCTTCTCTTTTCTTTCCAACAAATATCTAAGTGAGACATTGTGTTTTATTTAGAATCACAACTCAATGTGTAAATAGGTGAGGCTTCCTTATATTGGTTGGAAGGCTTGTTGTGAAAAACATGTCTCCCCAATCAAGTTTTTGCTCCTCAGATACAACGAAGGCCTGCCCAAATCCCTCTAAGTCCCCTTGTTTCTACCAAAACTTCTTTTTCTCTTCCATAGGGAGTTTGAAAAACTATTGAATCTCTAACTTTATTCTATCTACCAACGAAGAGCTGACCCCATGGTTCACCACCTGCAATACATTTATTAATTATTGCAATGAAGTATTGTATGCTATTTTGAGTGTCATAGATGCAAAAATGTGGATAGTATATCCTCCCAATAAGCACTATTATTGTAAAGAGAGATTTTGTGGTTATGCTCCTTTCTTTAGCCTAATGTATTCTGTTGATAGGGCTATTATGTCACATGCAAGGATAACAATGCAATTCCAGCCTGGCCATTCCTATGATGACACTCAGAATTAGCAACATGTATAAATTTTGTCCATGTTAGCCCCATGGTGTAGGCGTAGGAAATTCTTACGGCAACCAATCACAAAGTGAGAATGCTTCATAAAGCCTATGTATTGGCTATGTTGAGTGTTGAGTGTGGCTCGAATTCTACATTGTGTTCCAAATGTTATTGATGTCTTAAAGAAGTACTAGTAATCAAGTCACGCGTCCACCTGTCGTCTAACCCGACCTGTTTTCATAACCCAACTTGCAACCCGGTTTGGTTTTCTTTTGTAAAACCACATATATAAAATGTGTTAGGTTTTCTGAGATGGATCTCGACTTTGACAGAGAGAGAAACGGGTGAAAGGGTGTATTTGGGATTTAGGGTTTAAGAATTTGTTTTCTTTGTAATCTCCTTTGTTCATAGTGAAATTTCTTGTTGTTTTCGTCCGTAGATGTAGGCTATAAGCCAAGCCACGTATATCGTTGTGTTTTATGTGCTTTGTGTTTCTTGTTTACTTCATTTTTCTCTCAGATTTGTGGGTTTAGTCACAATCGGCTAAGGGTTGAAATCATCTCAAGTGTGAATTGAGAGATATTACGGTACCTGCCCTACAAAGAGTACTTAATAAATGCACATGTACTTATTTACTATTGTAGGATTTGGTAGGACAACTTAAAGAGTGCTAAAGTAAGAATGGCATTAGGGCTGACACATCAGCACCAAAAAGTGAAAAGCATCCCCCCAAAAAAGTGTATATATCACTTTTTCAATGCTGATGTGTCAGCCCTAATGTCATTCTTACTTTTGGCACTCTCTAAGTTGTCCTACCAAATCCGGAGTGTTTGTTTACTTAATTTCCTCTTTCGAGCATGTATAATTACTAAGACACCCTTCATATGCTGTCATGTCATGTATTGATCGGTACTGCAGCAATATCTCTCCATTCGACCTTGTAGGTATGGTAATAAGATATCCTCCATTATTGTACTTAATCCATGGCAATTCTCCATAGGATCGCCCAGTACTAATTCCCTTCAAATTCAATTAATGTTCGAAAAACAATAGTGAGAAAATGACTCTTTTAGCCATTAACAGATGAGTAACAGAACGGAACAGAACTTGCTACATTGAAAATAAGTGATATGGTGAACCTTTTTCTCTTTTTTTGACAAGTAACCCATTTTGAGTTGTCAACTACATGGTTGTATTAATCATATAGACATAGTTCCATGTGTTTCTAAGCATGTTCCCCATACACTTTTGGTCACAACTCATGGGTCCTTAACGAGCAGTGCAAAAAAAAAAAAAAACATTGTCTTGAAATTTCTCTACTTAGAAGGATAGAATAGACTGAGACTCGTGAATCAAAATGATGCATACCATGCATTTGTGATCAAATATCCCAATCTAGCACTTTGCAATTCTTGATGTAGAGAGTACTCAATTCTACCAATTCCCCTTCCCTCTCCCAAAGGGAAAGAAAGATTCCAAAATAGGTGTTTATGCACTGGATATACAGGTGTGGTTGTAGATCTAAACTGTACTAAAATCAACATTTTGGAGTTTGTTTCCTTGATAATTGATAGAATAGAGTTTTAAAAAAAAATCACAAAATTCATCAACGTTTCTCTACCAACTACATAATTGGAATTAAGAGAGATGAACTTACCTGGAAGAAGCCCCATTCTTTGCAGGCAGAGTGTAACCTTTGCAATTCGGAGTCCGTGGATTCTCCCCAAAGTAATTTCTTCATACCAATGACTGGGACAGTGGGGACTGTAGCGGTATTGGAGATGGGGTCTTGATCGGGACGTACGTACCGAGGAGGGATTGTGACCATGGGCTCCTTGGCCAACTCCTGAACGTTAGGTACTGGCAGAGAGCTCCCAAGACTTACCGATTCCGGTGCCATGGAGTTGCAGATACCGAAGTAGATCCAGTATGAAACTTTCATACCTATCTTTAAACTTTTAAAATGAAGAAGAGTAGAAAGAACCTTTGCTTATAATAAGTTTAAATGCCACAATTTTAATCAACATCGGCCTCGTTCAAGGTGGACTATGTAGCTGACGCCACGGCGTGTCATGTGGATGCATGTGGATCAGTGGGAGCTGCGATGGCACCACAAATTTTCTATACATTTTTAAAATGTCATGTTAACAGCTGCCTCAATAGTATATGTTAATTACAATTACCACCGCTTTAGGCAATGACCATTTTAACCTGTTTTCTTTGTCATATCCAAGAACATGCTAAAAGTAATGTTTAAATAATCTCTCTCTCTCTCTCTCTCTCTCTCTCTCACACACACACAACGCCATAATCATCGCATCATCATCACCTGTTGAGGGTTTTAATCCAAAAGCCTACCAATTAAACCAAACAAAAAGAAACTATAACAATCAAAACAAAATAATAAAACCACAAGCACACCACAAAAACACATGATTTACATAAAAAAAACCCCAAGTTAGAGAAAAAAATCACAAAGTTATAGGGAAAACTTCACTATTCAGGAAAGATTATAAAAGTTCTATCTCAATATCTCACAAAACCACTCTTTTCTCATAATATTTTACTTTCATAAACCATAGACAACAATAGTCGTAGCCATCTCTCACAAAATCACTCTTCTCTCATAATATCGTTGTCAGTTTAGTAATAGCCGTAGTCATCTGAGTAAGTTGTTCATCAATTGTTGTAGTTCCTGTCATCATTGCAGGCATGGCAACAGAGTATGATTAGAAACGTGTATAGATAATTTCCTGAGATGGAGATCCAAAACAGGATCCAAACTTAGATCTAGTGTTGGAATGAGTGTTTGACAGTCAGAAGCTAACATCTTTCCTTATTTTAGGTGAAAGGGATACCGCCTTGACTGGCGGAGTCTTCTCCTGACTAGATGTCTCACAAGACGAGTCCTTCTTGGTGGAGCACTTCTTCCCATGATGGTTGAGAGGCTCAACTAAGAGGTCCCACTCTTCATCTTGTTGCAGGTCATAAAGGGCTCATGATTGGCTTTAAGGACGGCGATGGATGAGCCAAAGCTATTAGATGCTTTCTTCTTGCCTCCAATGGAAGCAACACCAAATACAACAGCGGAGCTCTTCTTTGATGTTATCGAGTCTTGTGTGTAAAAGTTGAATGTCAACTTGAGAGATGAGAGGAAAGAGTGTCCCACCGGGTGTACCAGAAATTTGTAGACACAAATTTCGTGTGTAAATCCATAACACGAAAGATATGTAACAAATTCAATAAATGAATATTTGTAATAAATGAATGAGATATAACTCTTTGATTTTTTTACTCTTTTGTAGAAAGAGTAAACCTCTGATTCTCGTCGACGAAGATCCAAGGGTCTGATGGCGTGTTTCTTGGATTTAGGTGTTGATGATGCTTGACTGCACAGGAATCACTTCTCTTTGGGGCTTCGTGCTTTATCCGAAAAGGAGATAACATTGTAAATCTCGCTCTTAGGGTCAGATTTGTGGTATGTTTCTGAGATACAAAAAGTCTTCTTCTCTCTAGCAACAGACTGTGGTTGATGAAGAGACTAGAAAGTATGCATTGAGTCTTTAAGCCTTTGGAGAGCTTTGGAGATGCTTTAGGAGTAATCTTCATCTCTCTAGAGTTTCTTGTTTCAAGTCTTTTTCCAAAGGTCTCATCTTTATGTGAAAGGGGGGTATTTATAAACTTGGGGTTAGAATCTTGCTCAAACTCTTGATTAGGTGTTGATTGGCCGCTCCTATCCATTTTAGTCTAAAGAGTGGTTGCACATTCCTTATTTGGAGAAAAGTGTGATTTATGGAATTATTTATTCCATTAGTGGGATAACTTTCCTTTTTTACACAAGAAAATTTAGATTTAATTTTATTCAAATCTCTCTCATGTAGGTCTCAAGCAAGTTGTTTGGGTTTGCTAATGGGCTTAGACTTATGGGCTTGATAATCTTATGGGTCATTGTTTAAAAACCCAGACTAGGCCTGATGAACTTGTTCATGTATTTGAACTTACTTCATGAGTGTGAGGCCCATACACGAATTCTTTATCTTTTGTATACATTTGTGAGGGTGTAGGCATGTGCACCTACAATATGTTTCTACAGCATTTTAAAATTGTTGTTTATGTCATTTACCCTAGTTAACAGCATTTTTGAAGGAAAATGTTGTATAATATTATAATTTTTACAGTGTTTTTGTAAAAATGCTGCCTAAAGTACATTGTTAAAAACCGTTTTTGTTGTAGTGAATGTTTTATGTTATATTAATACTTGTTTGAGTTTGAGAGTTGAATTTATGAAAGAATCTACATTTGGTATTGAACAAATTTGATGGGTTTACCTCCATATTCTGTCCATTTTCAATTTCTTTCCATTGATATTAGGATATTGTAGGATCAGTTTCTTTTTTAATTTAGTTCATTTTTATGGTTCTTCTCTGCATGGGAAAAAACCTAGGGTTACCATAAGTAAGTAATCATCCTTTTCTTGTATGCTGAATAAAGATTAGTCTTTGAAAGCAGTTTGGAGGTCCAATACCCTTATATAGGATCAATCTTCTTCTTTTTTATTTTTGAGATCTTAGGTTCCCATCATTTGGTATTAGATTCATCAAATCCATAATGGAAAATTAAAAACAAATAAATAGATTGGAAGCTAAGATGCAAGCTATAATGGAGCAGCCAAAAGAGGGAGAGAGAGAGAGAGAACAAGGTTTTGTAGAATTGTGAAAGCTGATTCTACAACTACTTAAGTAAAATCAGAACCTACGATTGAAATCACATGAACCATAGCAACCATAACCATCAATATTTCTAGAATCTCTCATCCCAGTTGCTACCCAGATCCGCAAACTATACTAAGGTGGATTTCCCTCACTTTCATGACACTTATCCAGTTAGATGGGTTTACAGACTGAGTTACTCTTTAACTACAATCACAATTCTGAAGATGAAAAGTTCTCAACTACTTCCTTTCAGATAGCAAGGAAGGTGGTACAATGGTACCATTGGATTAAAAATAATAATAGAGACTTGAAGATGAACCAACTCAGAGGACGATTGATTATAAAAAAGGGGAGCGAGCTAGAAAATTTTGTTTGTGAAGAATAAAGATGTTTCTAATGACCAATTATATAATTATATGATCAAAGCCCCTTGTTTGATATCCATGATGATGATCAACCCCAAGAAGAGTTCGTACAAAGCAATCAAGGAAAGCTATTGGTAATGAGTAGATATGTCTCACTCAAAAAAAAAGTACCTGGGTATGGATAGCTATATGATAATATTTCCCATTACACTTGCACCATTGTTGGAAGTTGGGTCATTTAGTTATTGATTCTGAAAGTTTTATAAAAAATCCATTCAAAAGCTAAAATTGAATATCCAAAAGCATCAAAACCCCTTTTAAACTATCTTGACTGAAGAAAGGTTCTAAGTAACAATATCAAAACGTTGCTTTGTGAATTTTTGTATCGGGTCCAAATAGAAAGATAACTAGGATGCGATGTCATTGCTATGGATGTCTTATATCCTTTGTTGGGTAGACTCTGGCAATTTAATAGGGGTGTTGTGTATATTGTTGAGAATAAAATACATATAATTTAAGGCTAATAAATACTACCAAGATTTGTACTTATACCAAGTAAACAGGTTGTGTGAATATCGAAGAAGGTTCCAATCTTAAGTGTTGTAAAAGAGTTTGAGAAATCTTAAGTGTTGTACATGTTGATGGAGAAAAATGATAAAGTTGGTGAAAACATCCTTGAAAGTGAAGAAATTAATTGAAGAGTACCAAGATATGTTCCCTAGTGGTTTACTGGTTAGAATGCCACCAATGTAAAAGATCATAATGACGTAGTATCAAGGTCTAATCTTTTTCACGTAAGCTTAAAGGAACATGAAGAGCTTAAGTGTTAAATAGAAAAGTTTCTCAATAAATGCATATTTGAACATCTGATGTATTCAACAGAAACCATACAACAACACAACAAAAATAAGAGTCTTATCCCAACTACTTGGGATTGGCTACACAAATCTTGTTCTGACATTCCACTTTATTTATGGCCATATTTTCTGTTAAATCACAAGCTTCCAGGTCTCTCTTTACTAAACCATCTTATCTATATTATTGTATTAGTTCTAATGGGGAGATTTCGAATTCGAGGATGAATTCTTCCCAGCCAATATAATGATGCAGTGTAATAAATGACAAAATTTCATAATGGATCTTTAGATTTTTATGCATGTTCAACTATTATTGCCTTCCACATTTGGAATCCTCATGACATCTATGTATGCTTTCCCATTAAGGTTTCGAGCAAATAATCCCTTGAAAAACTCATCAACCCCAACTCTTTTGAACAATGCTGGCTTATCTGAGCTGATCAGGCTTGGTGCAGGACCCATTTCTCCATCAGGTTTTGGAGAATAGAAAGTGGCGATGGAGAGCCTCTCTTTCTTTGAATTTACTGTTGCGCGATGCTCAATGCTACGGTATGCCCCATTGGTCACAATCTGTCAAAAAAAAAAAAAGACCAAATAATAGAAATGACAAAGGCCAAATTTAGTGATAAGAAATTTCAAATATCATCTTAAAAGTTATTCGACTTGCAGCTGGAATGGTTGTCTTATATCTTGGATGTATTGTACCCCAAGAAAGCATTATACACTTTACCTAATATGAGAAACATTTTTATGATGTATAGTAATGTTGGTATCTGCAGTGAGTAATTAATAATGTTCTCTAGGAATCATTTTTGACCTAGAGGAAATCATTTCATTTTATGGGAAGTGAAGGAGAGAGAAGCCCCAAGCATTTTAGTGAACCATATTTTACCTTATAAATGTAGGCATACTTTAGAACTACATCTATCTTACTGTGTTATTATTTTCCCATGTTGTTTTACTGCATCGTGGTTGATCTATTTTCTACACTACTACAATCAACTAAACATGTAAAAAGCTAGTCTAACATTTTGCACGAGAGGGCTTCTAAGGTCTTCTGTTAGGTACTCCTATGGATGGTTTTATAATCCTCATATTTACAGGCATGGTGCACCAGTAGAAGTCTTTGGTAAAGAAGCTTAAGTTCAACAATGCCTAGTTATGGGACCCACATTAAGTTGTACTATGATCATGGCTGTCAATGAGCCAAGCTAGCTCGGCTCAGCTAGTCATGAGCTGAGCTTGAGCCTTCAATTGAGCTGGTTTAACTAAGTGAGCCTGAACTCGGTGTATATATATATATATATATATATATATATCATATTTAAACATTAAATATGTTTATACATAATACAATACAAGACATAATTTTGTGTATTAATTTGAGTTGCATGGTGTCATGCCATCATATAATTTTATAAAAGGAATTGATTTGACTTATAACAAATAAATAATAGATAAATAAATCTGTAGTGTAAAATTACTTTTGTTCTGTACCCAAAAGAAAAGAGCTGCTTAAGTTGCAAACCTTCTATTACCAAAAGACCAAAATGAGCGTGACCAGTGCATTAAGTGCCCCCACAGATTGGTGCCAAAATTAGTGTGATTAATGGGTGATGTGTATCACAAATTAACACATGATGTATTTTTGAATTTGGTGACCAAAAACATTTGGTGTGTCTTTTTGGGCACCTAATTTTTTATACAAGTACTTATTATGCATTTAACATATCGACACGATGTGTCAGCCCTGTGGTGTGGTCACACCAATGTTGGTCGCAGAAGACCTGTTCCCCTCTTTTTAGGCACCTACTTTTTGAATTTAACACATTTTTAATACTTTCAACCATGTTTGGTGAGCCAAGCTGGAGCCGAACTTGAGCATGAGTTTGATCCTAGTGTGATGAACCTGTGCAGAACTGGGAAAGGCTTGGCTCATTAACACCCCTAGCTATGATGAGTCATGATTTGGGGGTACAGATAACATGTCAACCTCGCATTAGCATGGATTGTTGTGGCATAGCTTCTCTTAAAAAAGAGCTAGGTCTTGGGGCTGGCAGCATTTCGCAATTGAATCCATTGACTTATGCCTCTCCCACCTGTGGTGCCACTCCTCCCCCCTTGTGCGACGTCGTAAGCCGAGACACAAGGGGGGTATCATTTCACTTTTTGGAGATGTCACATCACCCCCCAAAAGTGAAATGACCAAAAAAAAAAAAAAACAGAACACATTGGATTGTCAGCCAGAGACACCTTGCATGTGCACCACATGCGATGACCTGGGCAATACAGACTATCCTTATGATCTATCAGACTAGGTCTTTCTCTTAATTAATCTTCCATTTCATATCTTCTCGTTGAGTCGTTACCTCTAAACAGTCTCCAACGTTCACTATGAAAGCATCTGGAAGCGGCCTAATTGGTATCCAAATTCCATCTTTCCTTGTCTGGAGACCTTCCATTTCATTAACTTGAAGGAGAATGGTCAGTCCACCGCCGTCTGAGTGAGGCGTAAGGCCAATTACTTGCTCTGGTTGAGGACGTGGAGGATAGTAATTCATCCTCACTGACTGCATTCCATCACCAAACAGCTCTCTCATCTCCCCAACCTGCATCTTTAAAGCTTTTGCCATTTCCTCTAATATATTCATGGCGAGCCTTTTCATCTCCAAGGAGTAAGCTTCCAAGGTGTCTTTGCATGGAGAGGTATATTAATTGTTTAACACAGACATAGGTGGCTAATTTCTGTAACCAACTCAACTTCATCAACCTTAGAGTACTTTCTTCTCTTTTTACTCCTTTGTTTATGCTTCCACATTTTAGTGCCACGGATTTGTCCATTTCTCAGTCCTCACCAACGCCTTTAGGTCGGTTGGGCATCAGGGAGCGGATGCATCAGCGCCCGAAAAGTGAAAAGCAGCCCCCAAAAAGTGTAAATCACTTTTTGGTGCTGATGTGTCCGCTTCCTGATGCCCAACGGACCTAAAGGCGTTCGTAAGGAGAGGACAAAATCCGTGCCGAATTTTAGTGGTTATCTCTTATGCAATTCCAATATATATAGAGAGAACCTGAAAGGGAGAGAGAGAGAGAGAGAGAGAGAGAGAAAACCTGAAAGGTAGGGGAAGCTTGAAATAAGTGTGGTTTCCTCATTTGGGTTGGTAGGGTTGACATGAAAAACATGTCTCCCCAATCAAGTTTCTGCTCCTGAGATACAACAAAGGCCTGCCCAAATCCCTCCACCTCCCCTGGTTCCTGCCAAAACTTTTTTTTCTCTTCCATAGGGACTTTGAAGAACTCTTGAATCCCCATCTTTGTTTTATCTACCAACGAAGAGCTGACCCCATGGTTCACCACCTGCAATATATTTATTATACTTGCTGCAACGAAGTATTGTATGCTATTTTCATATCTATCTCTCAAATGTTACAAAGCTAATATTGTTGGCTTGCATGACTAACGTGCGTGGTACATTAGCACTATGAGAGCAAATCCTCTGCAACAAGCTTAAATGAAATTAAACAGAACCTGCCATCAAAGGAGGACTAGGATACAAAAAAATTGAAATGACAACATTGGGTGGAAATTTTAATACGCATGTCAGGCTGTAAAATTACAAGTGGGCCCACTTATAACCACGTGTAGTTTTTTTACCCCAGCTTCCATTTAATGTCATTTCAACTGTGCAAATCAATATTTTGGGGTTCCTACAACCTGGATTATCTGCGCTATGCAGCCAAGTGAACAATTCTTTAAAGTTTCACTATATTGTATCAATTATCAAGGATAAGTATTCCACAACCATTCTTGTAAGTATTGGGATTAGACCCAAGGTCTAAAGACAAGGTCATAGATGCCATGCAAAAACTACTACTTTAAAATCTGTATCTTTGGAAATTCACAGTGACCAAAATTCTTTTTTTGGTTTAGACAAAAGCATCCCCTTAAGGATAAGCATCAAGTGAAATCAACAGTGTTGTACCGTCTTCTTCTTCCTTTTTTGCCCATATTTTTTCTCTTATATTTTTATTGGTAACTGAAAATGTAATTAAGCCTTAAGGTGGAAGAAGGTCTCTAAGTTTACAACCCTTACATCAAACGTTCCCCAAGATCAATGAAAACATTGACACTAGACTGTTGACTGGAAATCGGTGTGAGGGCATGCTAGTGCCACAAGGACACAGGATTCAAACTTTCTTGCGACCCCACAGGCATCAAAGCAAACTACAGAAGAAGTAGAAAAAAAGACTTTTTGGTTTGTCCAGCCACCGAACTTGGTTAGTTCAGGCGATTTAAGAAATGGAGGATTTGTCATTCCAATTGAGTTCTTTTTGCCTTGAAAACGGGGATTTTAAAAAATGCCGCAAATCAAAAGTGAAGTAACAGGAAAAGTGATGAAAAAACTAAAGTAGAGTTTGTTTGCTTGATAAAAATAGATTATTGCAAAAGAAATATTGCATTAACTTATAAGAAATACTTACAAGATACAATCATGCACTAGATTTGGGTCTTCAAGTGCATAGCATACAAACAAACTGGAACGAGAATGCAATTATAGAATTTGGATGAAACAGAAGGTTCGAAATCGAAACAACTTAAACTGGACTTGCTAAAAAGAAATAAATTGATATGTTGATGACTTCGGTCATTGAAGACATTGTTCTTGTTGTTGTTGGATGTATTGGAAGAGGTCTTCCTCTTACATTTAAGTTGTATTTATAAATAGAGAAGACAGGTTTTTTTTTCAGTTATCTTCTAAAATATGGGCTTTATGGTCTGCTGCCACATGTCCCATACTCTGAGCCACGTCCATTCAGTTGTTAAAACCTCATCCAGGTGTCTCGCCACTTATCCCATGTTTTGCTCCCATGTTTTAAAATTTGAACATGGGTAGATAGATAATAACATGCAGGTTTTGCTTCAGATTTTCCTTCATTTTTGTGCCATGTGTTCATATTCTGAAAATATCTTATCATAGAGATTTCCTTCCACCACATGTCACCACTTGATAATTCACAATCTTCCTCATCTACTCTCTCTTTCAAGGCCATGTGACACCTTTAAGAGAATTCCAATATCTCATGACTTTTTCCTAGTCACATGTAACATCTGCGTTTTTTAGGTGTAAACATCCCCCCGGTCTCTTCGAATTTCTAAATTTGAAGAGATGTAATATAATGAGCCAAAACTAATGGCATTTATTTTCCAAATTTTGTGGCCAATGCCACTTTCTAGTCAATCAAATTTTCAATTAATCAATTGATTGATAAAAAAATTTAATCAATTGTGGCTAATTTTTCGATTGTAACCAATTTTTAATTACCGCCAAAATTTCTCAGTCATGGCAGAAATTTTCAATCATGGCTAAAATTATAAATTATTCCATTTTCATCAGATGTGACCAGTTTTTTTTTCCAGTTATGACCATATTCCACTATTTTTTTACTGGTTTTTGTTGGTCACGACCGCTTTTTTAAACATAGAATCAATTTCAACCAAAATTTGAAGAAACATAACATAATAAACCAGCATCTGGTGGCTTCTTTAATTGTCATGTTAGAACCAAATTAAAAGGCATTTGTGTATACGATATAAAGGCTACGATTACTAACAATATTATAAATAGCCCCAATTTCAAAAAATCATTGGCTAATGCCTCTTTATCATGCATTACAAAGTGGCCAATGTACTCAACTATAGATTGTTTGCCCTTCCAAAAAATAAGATATTTTTAGGATTTTGTAACTATTTTGTACCTTGTTCTAATTTGAAATAACTGGTACTTGAGGTTGTTTTTGTGGGAATGGTAGCCCATGATACTTAGGCTTGACCAGTCAATCAACTTTGGCCCCCTCCCCGAGCTATTTGAGCGATGATATATGCCCAAATCCTTCATGTTGTAATGGAATGTCATTGTAGTAGTCATATTTCAACAGGCTTGACAGCCATTAAGGTCATTTTCTATAGTTTTTTGTTGTTGTACTCCCATTCTTCTTTTAAAGATTTAATATATGGCCAAAAATTTTCACTTATAATGATAGAGATGATTATCACCCATGTCCAGTATCTTATAGTGGCACATTGTTGTAGTAGCCATCATTTTGATCATGATAGCCTTTAGGGTCATCTTGATTGTTTCCACTATTAGTTGGTGGAAGATTGTTCCTCTTTTGAGGAGCTAGTATATGGAAAATCTCTTCCACATGTGGTGGTAGAAAAGAAGAACTGATGCACCACCAAACCCTTGTTTAGCAAACAGTGGATTATAACTAAATTTTGATTTTTGCCGTTATTTTCATTTTGACCAATATGTTTTTATGGTTATTTGTGGGTTTTAGTAGAATTTATTGTGTCATTATTTTTTTTTTGCCATGCATTGTTGTAACCATTTGGACTACCAACATATAGGACCTTTATATGGGCAATTTTTTTTGTTTTAAATGTAATTAATATTATTTTACAATGCAAAATATCTTTCCATATGTTAGAGCAACCAAAAAAGGGTTCTCCAACAATGGGTCTAGGAGAGGTGTTCTTCTTCATATAAAAGAAAACAAACATAGTTCTCAAAACCATAAAACATGTAGAGGAGATCTATGCAAAAAAAAAAAATCCTTCAACTTCACATGATTTTCTCTATCTACTTTCAACATATTTCGAGAAGTTTTGAGTATACACACACCAAAGATCTGATCTTCATTGTTCATGGTAGACTCTTCATACTAGTGCAGTGTATGTAAAGTATTTGAGGTTTTCCTAGAGGTGTATGTCGGACAACACTATACTACACCAAAATAGCTCGACAATTCACTTTCAAGATAGTGTGTTTGTACACGTAAACACCAAATCTATAAGTTCTTATAACCTTATCTATTTTTTTATGTTTATATGTTTGTTTCTTTTTAATTATTCATGAAGCATGATGTTGTTATAGAGATTGGATCGATACTAAGTAATTACAACTCTGATTTCTATCAATTTATGTCATGTGATTTAGATTGAATTCATTGTATGCTATATACTGAATTCATTTAATATTTAAGTTTCAATCTACTATATGTAGTGAAATCATGTGGTCATGATTTACTTTGATTATTGATGTCAAATACTATAGATGAATATGTTAAATATGCGATACTATATTTTTTGTGGTTGTAATCCATTTATGAGAATTTAGAAACCTAAATAAAATTCTAACAATCTTAAATTGAATTGTTTTGGTGTCTTTATTTTGTTTTGTAAAATCAAACAAGAGTATGGAGTAATCTCTTTAAAAACAAGAAATACATAAATAAATACAATAAAAATTTTGAAAAATATATTGAGAAAATAAAGTATGTGATACTCTATTATGAGAGTATGAGAGAAGACACATATGATGAGAAGACGCCTAAATTCATATGGATTGGGATATACAAAGTTGTAAAAAATAAATAAATAAAAATAATATGGATTAGAGCCCCATACATACAAATACATCGGTTAGTCTGTATAAACTACACAATATTCATATAGATTTTTATGGACCAATTAAAAAAATAAGTAAATAAAATAAATAAAAAATGGAGCTCAATGATTCTTTGATATATGTTCCAAAAAATTAAAAATAATATATATATATATATATATATATATATATATATAAGTAATTTATGACTGTGTTAAAGGACTGAATGAACTAATTCAATTCAACAAACTACAAATAATACTGCAATTGGGCAAAAGACATTTGTAAGAGTATATTATGAATTCAAATTTCTTGAGCTAGTGAAATTATTATTACTTGACTAGAATAGAAAACTTTGACTATAAAAATTATGTATACCCAAATTTTCAACATTGTTCAATATTTATTTGATAAGTGGTTATTGAAAACTACTCAAATAGCTACAAAAAG